>PVKY010005625.1:0-17074 GCA_004027775.1 Bradypus variegatus
CCCTGGGCCTCAGTTTCCACCTCTGAATAGCAGAATGGTAGGGTACCGGCCCGTGTGAGTTGCAGGCAAAAGTGGTCTTTGCTGGGTTGGGGGCACATCGTCAGATGAGAGCTGGTCTCTTCCTTTGGGGGGCCCTGACTACTGAGGGGCATGTGGGAGCCAGGGGAGTCAGGGTCACAGCCCAGGGGTGCCACAGTTGAGAACCTGGCCCCACCATTCCCACCTATGTGACCACAGGCAAGGCACGGAACAGCTCTGTGCCTCAGTTTCCCCGTGTGTAAAGGAGCTATGAAATGTAGATGGAACCCCAGTGCCTGTATACAGAAAGTACTTTGATAGTGCCCGGCACATAGCAAAGGTGCATGAATGTGGGCTGATATTATTGCTGTCGTTTCCGTAATTACTGAGACCCGCTGGGGCCCATCTGGGGGATGATTTAGGCCCGGCCTGCCTCAAACCAGACGGCCTTTCCTTCTTATGCTCTCCTCTCTGCCCTGTGGGCAGCTTTCAGTGTCTTCTCAGGCAGTAGCCCAGCCCAGAAGCATCCTAGTCACCCAATGGCCCCCCAGGGGGACCCAGACCATAGCAACAGCCCGGGCCTCATCACAGCCAAGCCCAGCCCATGCTGCCCTGAGGCGGGGAGATGCCCAGGCTGGGCAGAGGCCCACATCCAGGGCCCACAGCACTGCCCACCCCTACCCCTCTGTCCCCAGCGAGACACAGCAGGGCCCCAGGGTGGCCAGGCCCCACAGTCAGACTCCAGGCTGCAGCAGATGGGCAGCTTTGTGAAATCCCAGGCCTGAGTGCAAATCCCAGCTCCACCGTGGGCAGTGAGGGCTGAGCCTGTAGAGAGAGGGCCTCATGTCCAGACTGCAGGGAAGTCACGAGGCCTGACTGAGACTCTGGCCATCCAGCCCCAACTGCAGGAGGGTGGGCGTGTGGAGGGGGACGCTCGATAAAGCTGTTGCTGCGATGTTGAGTCCACCTCACCCGGCTGGTCCCAAGGCCCCTCACTCCACAGAGCAGAGCAAGTACCCAGCCAGTTGTGGCCCTACAGTGCCAGCTGGGCCTTCCCCAAAAAAACTTACTTTTTTCGTGCTATTTTAAATGTAAGTTCAATGGCATTTTACATTCCCAAGATTGCCCTACCATCACCAACATCCGGGACCCCAACTTTTTCATCACCTTGAGCAGAAACTCTGCACCTATTGAGCAATACCTCCCTCTTCCACCCCACCACCCTGACCCCTGGTGACCTATAGTTTACTATCTGTCTGAATTATATTCCCTTCTTTTAGGTATTTCCTATCAGTGAGATCATTAATATCTGTCTTTTTGTGTCACTCAACATGCAGTCTCCCAGGTTCATCCATGTTGCCTCATGTTTCAGAAAGAATTTCATTCCTTTTTATGGCTGAATAATATTCCATTGTGTGAATGGACCACTCTTTTGTTCATCCATTCTTCTGCTGGTGGACACTTGAGTTACTTTCACCTTTTAGCTATTGTGAATAATGCTGCTATAAACACTGGTGCACAAATATCTGTTTGAGTCCCTCCTTTCAGTTCTTTGGGGTATATAGGAAGAAGCGGGATTGCTGGATCATATGGTAATTGTATTTTCAACTTTCTGAGAAACCGCCAAACTGATTTCCACAGTGGCTGCTCCATTTTACATGTGCGGCCACTGTGTATAAGAGTTCCTATTTCTCCACATCCTCCCCAACACTTATTATTTTCTGTTGTTGTTGTTGTTTTTTAATGATATCCATCCTAATGGGAGTGAGGAGATATCTCATTGTGGTTTGGTTTGCATTTCCCTATGGCAAACGATGTTGAGCTTCTTTTCAGGTGTTATTGGACATTTTTATATCTTCTTTGGAGAAATGTCTACTCATGCCGTTTGTCCATTTTTAGATTGGATTTGTAGCAGTTCTTTTTATATTCTGGATATTGAACCCAGATCAGATAGATATTTAGCAATTATTTTCTCCCACTCTGTAGGTTGTCTTTTCACTTTCTTGATAGTGTCCTTTGACATGCCAAATTTTAAACTTTAACAAAGTCCGTTTTATCTGTCTTTTCTTTTGTTGCTTATGTTTTTGGCGTAAAACCTGAAAATCCATGGCCTACTGGGTCCTGAAGATGTTTCCTTGTAAGAAGTTTATATTTGCTTTTATATTTAGGTTGTTGATCCATTTTGAGATAATTTTTGAATATGGTGAGAGATAAGGGTTCATTTTTGCAAGTGGGTGTCCAGTTTTCCCAGCACCATTTGTTGAAGATAAACATTCTTTCCCCAACTAATGCATTGCCACCCTTGTCAAAAATCAATTAGTCATAGATAGATGTACGGATTTATTTCTGAACTCTCAGTTCTAGTCCACTGGTCCATAAGTTTATGCCAGTACCACACCATTTTGATTACTGTGGCTTTATAGATAGTTTTGAAACTGGAAAGTGTGAGGCCTCCAGCTTTGTCCTTCCTTTGCAATACTGATTTGGCTATTCGGGGTCCCTTGCAATTCCATGTGAATTTGAGGATCAACTTTTCCATTTCTGCAAATATATATATGTATATAGGCTGTTTGGATTTTGATGTGTTGCATTCAAACTGTAGATCACTTTGGGTAGAATTGACATCATAACAATATTAAGTCTTCCTAGTCATGAACATGGGATGGCTTGCCATTTATTTAGGCAAATTATTTATTTCTTTAATTTATTTCAGCAGTTTTTTGTAGTTTTCAGTGTATGAGTCCTTGACCTCCTAGGTTAAATTTATTCCTGGGTATTTTATTCTTTTAGGAGCTATTGTGAATGGGATTTTTTTTTTTAATTTCCATTTCAAAATATTCTGTGCTGGTGTTTATATTTGCATTTAATCTTATAGCCTGCAACTTTGCTGAATTTGTTTATTAGTTCCAGTAGTTTTCTTTCAGATTCTTCAGGATCTTCCATAGAGAGAATCATGTCATCTGTGACTTCAGATAATTTTACTTCTTCATTTCTGGTATGAATGCCTTTTCTTTTTCTTGTCTAATTGCTCTAGTAAGGACTTCTAGTACATGCTGCCACTCAGGGAAATGCTTTCCATCTTTCACCATCGAGTATAATATTAGTTGTGGGTGTTTTATAAATGTCCTTTATCATGTTGAGGATGTTACCTTCTATTCCTTTTTTTCCTGAGGTTTTTTAATCACGAAAGCATGTCAGATTTTATCAGATGCCTTTCCTGTGATTGAGACGTTTCTGTGATTTTTCCCTTCATTCTGTTAATGTTGTGCATTACACTGGTTGATTTTTCTTACATTGAACCATCCTTGCATACTTTTGGGATAAATCCCACTTGGTCATGGTGTATATTTCTTTAAAAACGCTGTTGGATTCAATTTGCTAGTATTTTATCGAGGACATTTTGCATCTCCATTCATCTTTGCATCTCCCATAGACTTTTGTCATATTTGAAATTCACCACCTGGCATCACCTTGGCTCTTTCCCGGGTTGTAGTCGCCACCCCTCCCTCTCGGCTCGAGCCCTCCTGGAGCACCTGGTTCCTTCTCCTGGAGTGGAGCTGGGTGTTCACACAGCTGTCCCCTGCCTGGCCGAGGAGCTATTCAAGTGCCCTCTGACTCTTAGCCCCGGGCTCAATTGAAACGGTTCAGTGATGGGGGAAGGGGAGGCCCCAAACCTCTCCAAGCTCTGCTCCCAAGAAAGTCACTAGGCCTGCCTTGTCACAGTTACGAGCCCTCTTGTTTGTCTCCCCAGGCCAGAGCTGGCATCTCCCACCTCTCAGCAGACCCTGCCCTGACATGGTGCAGACCCTAGGCAGGGGCAGTGGGGTGAAGTGGGATCCGGACAGCATGGCCAAGGTGGCTCAGTGAGTCCCTCAGAGCACTGGCTAGGGACAGGCCCCAGGCCGACATCACTGGGACCCATAGCTGGAGGGTTCCTTCAGGGCCCAGCGCCCCTGACAGGCCAAGCCCAGGCTCCTATCTCAGCCAGGGGGAATAGCTCTGCCTTGTCTAGTTCGTGTATTAGAATTGCCAGGAAAGCTTCCCGGAGCTGCACCGCCTGGTACTTGAGATGTCCTGGGTAAGAGAACTGGTGCGTTGCCGTAGCCCACCTCTTTCACCCCTTGAGCCCTTTGCCGACCAGCCTCCCGTGGACTGACAGGCCCCTGAGTAGGCTGCCCGGCTGTGGGAGGGCGATAAGGAGCCAGGCGGGCCAGCGGGTGAGCTCTGACCTCCCTCGGCAGGGGCTGCCCTGAGACAGAGCCAGCTGTCAGGGCCTGGCCATGCTGCAGACAGCCACCCACTTGGTCACCTCACATCTCTAGCCCCAGCTACTCAACTGGGATGAGGGGGGTCTGGACACGGGGCAGCGTGTGGAGACCCCGGGCTTCCCTGGAGGAAGGAGGCTGGGAAGGCTTAACCTGATGCCAAGCCTTTTGTGGGAAGACCCTAGGAGTCGGGCTTTGCACAAGTGGAGGCCACTGCAGGGCTGAGTGACGGGGAGCGAGAAGCAGGGGGCTGCGATGCCCGGGAGGCAAGGGTCAGCAGGAAGCAGCTCCTGAGGGGCTGGTTTGAGGAATTTGGACCCCTTCCTGAGAGGGGCTGTGAGCTGCTGAAGATTTCTGGGCTGGGAGGGATGACCAGGTTTTTGTTCTAGAAGGATCTCTCTGGTAACAATAGCAAGGGCAGATCAGAAGGGGGAAGCTGGCAGTGAGTTCTGGCAAGAGAGCGGCTGGCTGCCGGGGCCGAGGGGCCAGTGCCACCAGTGCCCGGGCTGGGGACCTGCTCTTGTTGCATCTCCCCAGATACACACTGGCAGCACCAGCCACCACACGCCTTCCCGGGGACACCAGCCAGACCCCAGTTCCAAGCCAGGCCTCGCTCGCCAGCTCATTTAACCGCCCCATGCCTCAGTTTCTCGCCGGTGATGGAGGGTGACGAGACCCTCCCTGTCACCCCACAGGGTGGGACTTTGATCCCCATGTCACAGGTGAGAGAGTGGGGTCTCAGCACCCTGGCCACAAACTGCCGAGGGATGCCGGGAAGCTGACACTGCTGGTCAGCGGTGCCCTGGTGAGTTCGGGACAACTGCCAGCCCACACACGTTGTCCAGGCCGCTTACAGGAGGACTGAACACTCGATGACAACAAAACTTTCCTCCCTCCGGGCCCCCTCTTCCCTGTAATAACTCAACCTCTGCCTCATTCTTGAGACCAACTCATTTCCTGCCTACTTCAGGCAAGTTTTGTTTTTTGCCCTAGAAAAAAAAATCCTTCCCTCCTCAAAATGTGCCAGTCTTGCCTTCCCCACGCACCCCCCAAGCCCCCAAAGTCTTGAATACATTATAATTTCAATTTACACGGTGTGGGAAAGATGTTCCGCAAAGGGTCCTCTTTTGTTTTTGAAGACTCCATCGTCGCCGTTAAGAAGCTTAATATAAATTAAAGGAGGCATTAGCCAACATTAAGACATCAAAATGGGGGTGCGCGGCGCCCGTTCCCACCGCTTCCAGCCTAATCAAAGGGCTGCGGGGAGCCCATCGAGCCAGTGCTCGAGAACATGTTTCCAATAAAGGGGACCCTGCGTCACGTGCCTTCCCCTAATTCCTTTTGTCGCAGGGACAGCGAAATACGAAGTACGAAGTAAGTCTGATAAAAAACTTAATCACCTTATCTTCTTAAAGCAAATTGCATCTTTGTTTACCTACGGGATCCATGGCAGGAAGAGAAAGGAGGAAAACCAGGACGCTTGTCCCCACCTCCCACCGGCCACGTTAAAAGCTTTAGCTGCCAAGAATAAAAAAAAAAAGCATACAACAGAAAAACCAAGGCTGACAAAGAGACGGTTTGAGGATTTGAAAGTCACTGTCACTCTCCAAAGACAAGTTCAGAGGGGGCTCTGAGAGACAGGAGCCCGAGGCTCCCTCATGGGGGGCCCTTCTCCCCCAGGGACATCACCCCGGCTCAGGCTTGCCCCCCTGGATGCCTTCTGACCCTTCCAGAGTCTCCCAAAACTGCACTCTGTCCTGAAATTCCTCCTGGGAAACTGTCCTTAGGCTTCTTTGGCCCCGTCCTACCACTTCTGAGCCCCCTGGCCCTGCTCCACCATCAACCGTGGGCATATCCTCTTACTGGGTGTGCCTCAGTGGCTCCCCTGCAAAATGGGGGTGTGAGTGCATCCCCTGTGCATGTCAGACCTCTACTAACCAGGCCCTGTATTAGACAAGTCATCTGCCTCCCTCTTCTGCCCTTCATCACCCCATCCTTCCCCCTGACCTGGCCTCAGCCCAGCCACAGCTCAGCCTCTCCTGTTAACCAGCCAGCAGACATCCCACTGGGGTGCTGGGCTTTCCGAGACCCCCTGGTGACCCAGAGCAAGGCAGCTTCATAAATGGGGGAGCCATAGACCCCTTCTTTCAAATGAAACTGTATTCTGAAGCCCAGCAAGTACCACGTGGCCATGCAGGCACCTGCCTCCTCCAGGCAGCCCTCCTGCTTACAGGCCTGAGTGCCTACTCCCAGACTTGTAGCCAGGCCCCTCCATCATCACCAGTATGCTGACCCCAGAACGTGTCCCCCAGCCCTGGCTCTGGCTCTCCTGCCCTGTAATTTCAGCCCTCTCCCAAGCTGCCAGGGGACCGGAAGGGGATGTGCAGCAGGGCCTGGAGTTGGCTGCAGCCCCGCAGGGGCCACCAAGGGGGCTGCTGACCCCATGCTGCTCGCAAGGGCTCGGTTCCCACTGGGGGGTGCAGGCCGCCCGCCAGCGTGGAGGCCTTCTTCCAGGCGGGCCCTCGACATGAAAGCGACGCCAGCAATTGGAGGCAATTGGAGGCCTTTGATGGCCGTGTCAGGGCGGCCCCCGCCAGCCAGGGCTTGGGAAACTGTTGTGCTTCCCGCATTCTTCCCTGATTACCCCCGGCCCAAGCCAAGGCCCAGACCAGGCCGCAGCCCATTGTGCCTTTGTGTGGAGCTGGCACTCGGTGAGAAAGGGCTGGCTCGGCCCTGGGAGAGCGTTCCCAGGGAGACCCCGGCAAGTAGCAGCACCCAGGGTCACGGCCGCCCACCCCCACCACTGCCTGGGGTCTGGGCTCATCAGGAAGTGGGGTGGGGGATTTGAGAGGAAGAGAAGGGGACAGGGGCTGAGGCCTTGCTGCACAGTGGGCATGGTGCTGAGGGCTCTCAGTGAGCCCCACAGAGGCCTTGCCAGGTAGGAGAGTATACCCAGGCCACCCAGAGAGGAGGGTGATCCCAGGCCAGCCTGCGGCCACAGCCTGCACTGTTCCCCGAGGCCCACTGGGGAAGCTCAGACTCGGCTGAAGCGTCGTCTCCTCCCCCTGCCTCCTGCACCCCTGGGCGAGCCAATCATTCATCCACTCGGGCATTCATGCAGCAAATGCTCCCCGGGCTTCCCCTGGGCGGGCACTGGGCTGGGGAGAGGGCAGTCCTCTTCTCCCCTCCCGGGCACAGAAAGTAACAGTGGGGACAACGAGACTGGGCAGGTGAGAAGAAGCTCTCCCGAGAAGGCAGTGGTCAGTCTGCAGCTTGTCAGCCAGAAAAGGCAGGGAGCCCCAAAAGCCTTTCCAGGCTGTGTTGGCAGACCTGGCCCTGGGGTGACCAAGAGAGACCCCACCCCGAGCCCCTTCTCTGTCCCTGCCCCTGAAGATCCCTCTGCCCCTCCCCACTCCCCAGGCCCATGAAATTCAGCAGGTTCCAGCCAGATTGCACTTGGATGAGTACTGTGCCTTCTCTGGGCCTGGGACTTGAGCAGACTCCTGGGACCCAGACACAGACTTCCCCTTGGGAGTAACACCAGCTCAGGACAGGAACCGGAAGAAGAGGAAACCAGAAGAGGAAAGAAAGCAATACTCAGAACCCAACTCCTGGCCACAGGCCTCCGAATGGATCTCCTTCCAGTACTTTTTCTGTGTACCGCAGAGCGGCAGCAGAACTCTTCCGGCCGTTTTTCTCCCAGCGAGTCTTCAGTTAACATTTTAGTCTTTGTGTCAGTTTAAGCTCCTCTCAGCCATGGTTTTTAATGACCACGGCGCACCATGCTGTCTGGAGGCTGGCTTCGTCTCTACTGACCCCCGTGACCACAGAGCCCTTTCGTAGCTGTTTTAAATCCTGCCACTCCTCTCAGGGGTTGAGCACCCAGACTTGGAGCCAGGGCGCCTCGGTTATTCCAACCCCACCCCCTGCAAGCTGTGTGACCTCAGGCGGGTGACTTGGCTCTCTGTGCCTCCATCTCTTCAACCCTGTGCTGTGGGGATGGCATGCGATGGCCTTGTGGCCTTGTGCTGGCTGACATCTCCGTGCACCCATCCTGGGCCGTGCCTCAGGTTGCTCACTGGGACAGAATTCCTAGAATCGGATTTCTCAGCTCCTGGATTGGCCGTCTGGAGAGCTTGTCCCTTGCATGTCCATAGCAGCCAGTGCCAGGGCTGGGGATGCTAACACTGCTTGCCGGGTGCTTCTGCCGGGCACACAGCACTGGGTTGGTGGCATGGCGGGGTTGGCACCTGCCAAGCCCCTGGGAGTCACCTTGGCCTGGAAATGTTTCCACCAGGTCCCTGGGCCCCGGGCTCTAGCCCTGGCTCCAGTGCCCCTCTCAGGGGGCCTCCCCACTCCCCATTGTAAAACGGTCGGCCTCCCCTGCCAGCCACCCCACTGGCTCTATTTTCCTGGCTGCCCTTTTCTCAGTCAGGAAGGTCCTGCTTGCTTGTTCTCCGTCTGTCCCTTATTGGACAGGCTCTGGTCTAATGAGGTTTCCCAACGCTTCCTCCCCCTTTACCCCTACCCCCACCCCTGCCAGGGCCTAGAGCACCCAGTGAATGTTCTGGAGTGAAAGACCCAAGAGCCAAGTTGGAAGAAACCCATGGGTGGGCTGAGCCCCTCTGCCCACCGACACCACCACATACAGAGTTCTTCACTTCCCTCCATCTGCCACTTGGCTAAGGGGGGAAATGGTCACGGAGAAAGCAAAGCCGTCTCCTAATGGCATTGGCCACGAATCATCAACAGCCCAACAAACCCTGTGGCCAGGTCTCCCAGTGTTCAGGTTTCTGGGGCTCAGTTTCCAGACCAGCCCCGTAACGGAGGGGAGGGAAACGAGCCCCCCCATCTCCGAAGAGCAATTAAAGGGCCACATCCTTGCCAGTGCCAGATAGATTTTCCGGCTCTGCCCGGGTTGGGCAAGCTGAGGTATGCATTGTATGTAACGAGAGCCGTGGTGGCGAGATGGGCTGCGATGGGGCCACGCCTGTCTCCCAGCCCACGGAGACGCCACTGGGGAGCCAGGGCCCCTGCTGCCATCAGACCTCCTGGCACCAGAGACGAGCACTGCCCGTGCCATTTGTCAGGGTCCGGTGCCAGCCACCTCCTCTGTTTGCAGAAGGAAGCGCCAGGCCTGGTCCAGAGGTTCTGATACCTGAAGGCCTGGAGGGCGACAGCTCAATGGGACTGGCCCAGGGCCGTTCCCATGCCCCCGCTGCCACCACCACCCCCAGCCCTGGAGGAGGTGACCGCTGGGCGTGGGGCCCGCACATTAGACACAGCACAGCCTCAACTGCGGAGTTTGGCTGCCCCGGCAGGAAGGCATATCTCCCACTCTTGCAGCGCTGCAGCGGGCAGCGACATTTCCTGCTGCTTCCAGAAGCCACCTGCCTCCTGGAGCCCCGTTAAACCAACCATGTGGCCCGAGATCTTTCACAGGGGAGCAGAGATCGCAGGCAGTTTATGTCAGCCCATGTGCACTGAACCACCTGCAGCAAAACCCAGTCCTTTGTGAGATGGGGCAGGGGTGTGCTTGGATCTCCCCAGCGGACTCTACAGATGTCCCCAAACCAGCCTCCTTGTCACCTTTTCCACCATCCATGAGCTGCAGGGCCAGGACACGACACTCTCACAGTCTGTCTTCTTCAGAGCCATTTTCAGAAACTTGCTTAGAAGGCAGATCCCCCTCCAGACTAGGGGGCAGGGGGAGCTAGTAGCCTGCATTTGCCATCAGGTCCCAAGTTCAAATCCTGGCTCTTCCCAATGCACTGTGGGACCTCAAGTGAGTCACTGGCCTCACTAGGTTTCTGTACAATGAAGGGACTGCCAACGTTTTTGGCAAATATGCACTAGATAACAGACATCACTACGGCATGCACACCCCACCACCACCACACAGCACCCCCAGACTGCTTCAGTCACTGTGCTCCCAAGGTCTTTGCTGCCTGAGCTTCCTGGCCAGCCTCTCAGGAGAAAGCTTAGCACCCAGGCAAAACCAGGGAAGGCGGGAATCCTCGGGCACTGGCAGGTACATGGCAGGCTGCCCCATGTGTGCATCACGGCCCCTCGGCCTTGTGCCTCCCCCCAGCTGCCCACCCATCCTGGACACTCAGGCCTCTTTGGACAGGTTCACAGGGTTGCCCTCTAGGGGGGTGTAGGCTGCCTCCCAGCAGCTCCCAGGAGCACCGGGCACCACCACCCTGTGCCGTCTGTGTGCCATTCTACCTCACCATCACCACAGCCCGGCCAGCGCTCCCCCGTTAAGACCCCCACAGGTCTGCCCATTCCCACTGCACTTGCAGAGGCCAGCCCGAGCAAAGGGCCATCCCCACAGGGGCTGCACCCGGGCCAATGCCAAGAGATCCTCACCAATGCAGTCCCAGAGAAAAGGGCCCTGTGGCACCCCATGTGTCAGGATGAGCCAGGCCTTTGTGATTGGAGAAGGCAGTGGGGGGTGCTGAGGCCGAGGGACCGGCACATACAGAGGCCCGTCTGTGCAACAGGGGAGCCCGGGAAGGGCCACAGGCTCAGCAAAAGGTTGCAGGGAAGGAGCACAAAGGTGGAAGGCCGTGAGGCCTGGTGCAGGTGGGCATGTCAGGGTCCCCAGAGAAGCAGATTGCCCCTGAGACAGCAGCATGGTGGGTGGGTACTGCGGGGTGCCCAGAGCTAAAGGAACCGGTAGGGCAGGGCAGATAAATACCCCAACTCTGTCCTCCTGCCCTCTCGGTTCCCTCAGCACCCCATTAGAGGGCCCGGCCATCCACAGAGCTCAGCTCGCCGAGCACAGGGAGCCTCGATGCCCAGTGTTAGCGGCAGGGAGGGACGAGGTCAGGCCCATGGGGGGCAGATCCCTGGGGAGAGGCCGCTGTGCTGTGCTCCGTGCTGGACCCGATGGCGGCCTGGGTTCACGGTGGAGGGTGGACCCCTGGGCCTCGAGAGGGAGGCAGGAGAGGGGCACACGGTCCTGGCTGGGGCCCGGAGTGGGACAGACGGGGGTCCTGGGGGTGGCCAAGTGACCGCAGCTGCCTCTCTGTGCCCTGCAGGTGGCCTCAGTCCCGAGTCCAGGAAGATCCTGACCCCGGCAGTGAAGAAGCGGGGCCGGGCGGGCCGCGGGGAGGCGGCCGTGGAGGAGGAGAGCACCGAGCGGCCCGAGCCCTCCCAGCCCGTCTCACTCAGCCTGACTTTCAAGCGCTACATCTTCGACGGTGACAAGCGCATGGTGCAGTCTCCTTGAGCCCAGGTGGCAGGCCAGAAGGGTCTGTGCCCACTTGTGCCAGCCTCTGCAAAACAAGGAGCAGCCCCTCAGCACCCAGGCCCAGCCGGGGACGGAGCCACGGCAGGAGGACCGGGTGCCTGAGCGGTCAGCATCTCCCAGGCTTCCCAGCAGCCGGCTGTCTGCAGGCCGATCCCCACCTGCCCCGAGTGCCAGACACTTGGCAGCTGCAAATAAACGTCCCATACCCTGGCTGGCTCTTCTGGTGTCTCTCTAGTTTGACTAGGTGCCACCACCATCCCCTTGGTCTGTTCCCCAGGAGACTCTCAACAGGCGCCACCAGGGAAGGGACCAGAACTCAGACCCCAGGGGTGAGGAGAGCACTCAGGGTGTGCAGCCCCCTGAGCTGGGTGGGTGGGCACATGGCTTCTCAGGACAGACAGGACCCTGTGAGGCCTGAGTCAGGCCATGGCGAGGGAGCCCTGGGCCCCTGCACACAGGGTGAAGGTGACGGCCACGCAAATGTACCCCTGGGGAGTGGCTGCTGCAGAACTGGGGAACTTGAGTGCTGCCCTCACTCTAAGCCAGGACTACCAGCCGCTCCCCAACCTCACCCCCAGCTCACCTGCAGCCCTGGCCCCCACAGGCCACCCCATCCTGCCGGCCCCGGGCTGTCTGCTACTTCGGATAGGGAGAAATGGGGAAACAACTGACTGAGGGAAAGCAAAGCTTTTAAAGACATTTGCAGGCTGAACAGATGTTCTGAGGGCCCTCTCCTCAGCCCCCAGATGGACACAGAGGCCTCCCTTTTATCCCGGTAATCAGTGCATTATGCTTTAATTTGGAAAAAAAAATGGCATTAAAAATATTAACAGGGGCAGGTCATGAGCAAATGGCTGCGGGTTGTTAAGCCCTAGAGCTGCAGACAGAGGAAACGAGAGAGCTACACTATGGAGCTCGCAGTCCCTGTGCACGGTGGGAGCACACAGTGGGCTGCCCACACTAAAGGCACCAGCGGAAAGCCTAGAGCCACTGCTGCCTGGAGAGGGGGTGACACGGCGGCTCTGAGCCGCCTTCACAGGCCCAGCCTTCCTTCTGGGGAGGCATCTGGGTGGGCAAGCAGGGAGGGGCTGTGTACAGACCCGGCCCCCATGCCAGGCTGTGAACCCTTTGCTCTGGGTTCAGCCCCCTCCACGGTGGTCTGGTGGGGAGGTTGGGGCAGGGGGCAGGCACCAGGGGTGGCTCAGTCAGCGTTAGGCTGTGGCTGGGGGGTTCTGGCACTGCTAGTCCCTTTGGCTCACCTCCACCCTGAGGGCCTCTCTGGGGGCTAACCCCAGCTCCCAGGATGCCCCACCACAAAGAACACCTGCAAGAATAACCTACGGTAATAGCAGTAGCACCTCTCATTGAAACTTCACCCCAGCCCTGCAGAAGGAGCTATGGTCACCCCACTCACCAGTGGAAAACTGAGGCACAGAGAGGCTGCGTGGTCCTTCCCACTGGATGCTGGGCTCCTTACAGACGGGGAAGCTGCCACGGAGGGCAGAGCTGGAACTCAGCTCCCTGACTCTGCCTCTTATGTGAGGGCACCCCCCGTCCCTCCAACCCCCAATTCTCAGGGAGCAGGGAGCCAAGCAGGGCCAGCTCCTCGGTGGCCATGGGCATGAGGCTGTCCCTCCCTCACAGGACAGGCTCCACGGCCCCGACAAGGGTCCCCACACTCAGGGCCCAAGTGTCCTGGGGGCTCAGTCCTGAACAGGACCCGGCCTGTACCCACTGTGGGGCCTGGGACAAGTCACCATCGCTCTCTGCACCCCGTTTCTTCATTCTCCATATGGGAGCCAGTGCCCCTGTGGAGCCATCGTGAGGGCACAGAGTGGATGCTCAGTCAGTTGGTGGGAGCTAAGTCTGGGGGGACATTGGGGAGCACCCGGGGTAGACCGCCTGGGTGCAGATCCTGGCCCCACTGCTAGCTGTGTGACCGCGGGCAAGTTCCCTAGCCCCTGTGCCTCAGTTTCCCCATCTATAAAATGGGGATAATGAAAGCAGCCACCCAGGTAACCAGCGTTGCACAGTGCTGGCATGGGTTTCCAGGGTACGGCCATCATGGGAGGGGCTGGCAGACTCTTTCCCTCCTGCCCTGAGAACTGAGGGGCCTGGGGACCCCTCAGAAAGTGGTGCAGGCGGCCCTAGTCCCAGCACGGCTCTGGGCCAGCCATCACTTTCCAGGCGAGGACCCCACATCATCCCCCACCCTTCTCCCCTTTCCCCGCACCCCGAAGACCACCCTCCTCAAAGCCCAGGGAAGGAGGCAGGCTCCGATGGAGGAAACTGAGGCACAGAGAAGGGGAGGGACCAGCCTGTGACTGCATGGCAGGGAGGGGCCAGCCCAGCAAGACTCCCAGAAGGCTCTGCATCCCCCATGGTGTGCAGCCTGAGAACGCCCCAGGGGAGGCCTGTATCAGGCCTGGCATCGGTGGAAACCTGAGCACCCATTAGCCGCGTCGGGCCAGGGCCCACAGCCTTTGAAGGTGTAGCCCAGCTGGGCGGGGTGGGCCCAGCAGCTGTGGGGGGCAGACACATGGGCATGGGTGTCCCTCTCCAACCTCAGAAGCAGCCAGAGGCATCTCCAAGCACAGGCCTCCCACATCCCTCCCTTCCGCCTGGCACCCTCAGCCAGCCAAGGCCCTAGAGCGCGGATGTATGCACCTACCCGCTTATTCTGTACGTGCACCCTGCGAGGGGATGGGGGAGCCTTGCACCCATTTTACAGATGGGACTGGGGAGCTGAAGCTTAGCCAGCAGCCTCAGGGAGAACTGCAATTTGAACCCAGGACGACTCCAAAGGCCATCCCCAGTCCCCCAGTGCCCAGATGTGTCCTTGGAAATGAGGTGCTCTCTGGGCCCTGCTTTGGGCCGAGGGGTGGGGCAGGGCAAGGGGGGGCAGCAGTGCCCACCCACAGGGAATGAAGTCATGGGCCAGGCGCCCTGCCACGGGCCACGCCAGGAGGGGCAGCTGTGATTGGCAGGCCCCCAACCAGCAGGGCTAATGCACCAGCCAGGAGATAAGGCTTATCTGGAAATGTCCCTGGAATTGAGACTCTGATGGAAACAGGCTCCTGGGTTAATATATTTGTGATAGATAAAGCCTGGTAAACGGGAAGGCCTGAGGGCCCGCGGTGGGAGAAGGGGCAGCTTCTGTTCTCCCCAACCCCCTGCCCTGGCTCTGTGTGTGTGTGTGCGCGTGTGTGCACTTTGTGTGTGTGGCGTTAGTCAGATGGGTCTCTGTGTGCACGTCTCTGTGTGTCCGTGTATCTGTGTCTCTAAGTCTGTGTCTGGCTGTGGGGTATGTGCATGTGCATGTGTCTTAGTGTGTATGTGCTTTTGTGTATTGCATATCAAGTATCTTTTCTCTGTCAGTGTTGATGTATGCACATGTGTTTCTGTGAGGGCGGGTGTGTCTCTGTGTGTTGTGTGTGTTCAGGGAGGGTCTTTCTTCAGTTGTGTGCATCTGTGATGTGTCTGTGTGTCGGTGGGGTGAAGTGGGTGTCAGGTCAGGTGTGCACAGGGCGATGACCCACATTTGTCCCTTGAGGGGTATTCAGGTAGGCGGAGCCTCTTCTCCAGGACCTCATGGGATCAAGGTGGGGCTCATCACCCCATTCTACAGAGAAGCACACTGAGACTCAAAGCTCCCCAACCAATGGCCCCAGGACGCTCTCAGTCCCCTCTCGGTCTGGGTTCACCTGCAGATGATCCAGTCCCTGCCCAGCTGTCACCCTCGTCTGCCCAGGCAACCTTCACACAGGGTTTAGCATTTCAGGGGTCCCTTCTGTAAACCCAGGTGAGCCCTGCTCACAACCTTACATATGGTGGGACCCTTGGCTCACTGAATCTCATGGTCCAGCCATGTCTGTCCTATAGCCAGGGAGCCCTCCTGCCAAGGGGCTCCCTGGGCAAGGTCTTGAAGGAGTTTGCTAGAGAAAGAAGGGATGGAGTTCCCAACAGAGGGAACAGCAGGAGCTCCTTCCTGACAGGGTCTGCATGAAGAGGGGTGAGGTCCTGGCCCCTGAGTATCCACCCACCCTCCAGCTCCCCAGCCACTGCCCACTACACCTCCAAGGAGCCTCCACACGGGCAGCCCGGATTAGAACGCGTAATTAACTTTGGGCTGATACTGGAGTGGAGCCATTAATTAGCTCAGCAAAGCCAGCGCTAAGGCTTGGCTGCCGCACAGGAGGCAGGGCTGGGAGTGGGGCGCTGTGTGCCCCCTGGGGGAGGCTCAGCTGACCCTGAGTCCCAGCCAAGCCCACTAGCCCCCAACTCTCATTTTCCAGGGGTCAGCTAGGGGGGTCCCCTGCTGAGTGATTCTCTCTGCTGAGTGATGTGGGGGCACCGAGACTGCTGTGTGTGCAGAACCAGGCTGGGCTGGGGCTGGAAGACTTTGAGGCTGGTCCCAGAGTCTGGGGAGCAGGTTTTGGGGGCCTCTGAAGGGCATGCGCAGGAAGTGTGTGTGTCCAGACTGCTGATTTCAATCCCCAGGGGGCTGATGGAGGACCCAGAGTTCAGCGGATGGGAAAGAGAGCAAGGGCCAAGTTGACCGGGAGGGGGCATAGTCTTGGGGGGTTGGAGGAAAATCTCCGGGACTGGTGGAGGGAGCAGTGCAAGCTGAGTCCCCAGAGGAGGAAGAATAAGTTGGGGGAAGGTTTTGGGGTTCAGCCCAGGGGGGATAGAACTTTAGAGCGTGGGGCTAGATTTGGTCATTCCACATTTATTGAGCACCTACTATGCGCCTGGGTCCTCCTTGGGCATTGAGTACCGGCCATGGTGAAACAGAAACATTCTCATCACTGTCAGGCCCAAGAGCCAGTGCTCCCTGGGGGCAGGGCTGGGGGCAAACTGGACCCCAATCCCAGCTCTGTACCTCCTCCCTGTCCCCATAGCTCGGGCTTCTGCAGCATGCTCTATGCAATGGATGCCCATCAGAACAAGGGTGGGATATGGGTCTCCTTCAGGGCTGCCCTCACCCGTCCATGGTCCAGGAGGTCAGATGTCAAATGGCCGACATACCCCGGAGCCTCCCTGTGTACCCTGAAGTGAAGTATTGCTCAATCCCCTCCACACACACGCTCCCCGTGGGGCAGCACAGCCGACAGAAACAGCCACTTCCCGTGGCCACAGCTGGGGCTCCAGATAAAGACTGACCGGGGGGCTGGGCTAAGGGGGGGCAGGTTCGACCACAAGCCTTGCCCCTCAGGGACACCTCACAGGCCCGGTCCCAATCCTCCCACCATCTGCAGAGGGCTGGGGTCCAGGGTCTGGTTGCTCACTGTCACCCCATTCAGCTCCAGCCTGAGCCTTTGCTCCCCTCACCCAAGCACCCCCCTTCCAACATGGCTCCCGCAAAGGGGTAGGGGTGCATCCTTCCCCAGAGGGACCCTGTCAACCAGATGGCCCGAGCCCTGCCGAGCCCCACCCAGGGGGTGACTGATGGTGTCAGGAAGGCAGGGTCTAGCGGGGGTCAGCCTGGGGCCAGGCTGGCTGGAGGGGTCCTAGGGGTACCCACAGGACAGAG
>PVKY010005626.1:0-17118 GCA_004027775.1 Bradypus variegatus
TTCAAAATGGCTTTCTCCCAGGACATTCCTCTCTAGGCTTCAGCTCCTCAATAATGTCACTTAGTTGCTCTTGGGGTATTTGTCCTCTCTTAGCTTCTCCAGAGCAAAAGTCTGCTTTCAATGGCCTTCTCCAAAATGTCTCTGTAAGCTGCAGCTCCTCTCTTAGTTCCAGTGGGTTCTTCAAAGTGTCCCTCTTGGCTGTAGCAGCTTGCTCCTTCTGTCTGAGCTTATATTGTGCTCCAGTAATTTAATTCAGACCCACCCTGAATGGGCGGGCCAACACCTCCATGGAAATCATCCAATCAGAGTCATCACTTACAGTTGGGTGTTGTGCATCTCCACAGAAACACTCAAAGGATTACAATCTAATCAGCACTAAAATGTTTGTCCCACAAGATTGCATCAAAGAATATGGCTTTTTCTGGGGGACAAAATACATTCAAACTGGCACAACTGTCAACCCATCTTCCTTCCTCCCTGGCTTCTGGGTCTCCCCTCCGTGTTCCTCCCTGCCATCTTCCTCACGTCCCCTCAGAGGTGTATTTTCTTACACTGAGAATGACCCTGTCTTCTTCCTCCACTCCTGGCTCAGAACCCTTCCATAGCTCCCCATTATCCTGAAGATATTCTGCCTGATGTTTGAGCCCTGCAAATTCTGGCTCCCACCTCTCTAACACCTATTGTATTCTATCCCACCTATTCTAAACCATCATGCCTTGATCTCTGGGTCATTTGGCTTATGGTCACCCGCTTACCCACTTCTGAACACTTGTCCCATAGCAGTGTAGTTCTCAGAACTACCAGCCTTGCCCTCCCTCATTTATCAGTCTGCACCCAGCTCTGGGGTCCTGGACAATGCTTCCTCACTGCTCATTCCCTGGGACCAGTCCCTCCATGGTCTGTGATACTAGGAGACAGTATTTTTGTCTATTTGGTTCATTAAAGACAGTGCTTGACACATAATAAGCTCTCAATATATATTTGAGAAATTGCAGAATGATGCTGTTGCTTCTGAAGTCTCTGACTCCAGCCCAGATTTTGGTTCTGACCCCAGGACTCTCCTGACTGCCCTATTGTTTTCTGTAATAATGTCTTCAGTGCTCCCCCTCTACCCGCTAGATATCATACTTCCAGCAGGAATTGGGTCTGCTTTGTATCCAAAATCAGCTCAGTAAATTTCAGCAATGGAACAAGTTCCAGAGAAATCCTTGGTTCAGGTTGATAGGTTGCCAGGAGGAAAGCCAGGCAGCTTGGGAAATCCACCTCTTTGATAGCAAGCAGTGCCATAAAGCGAGCCTGGTCTTCATTCTGAAGGGAGACGTTACCTCAACTCCCAAGGTTGCTACTTGCAAACACCCCCCCCCCCAAGAACTTGGCCACGTAAAGATCGATTAGGGTCTTGCATTTTTGGTATACTCAGCAAGATGCATAGGAGCACAAGAGACTCAGGGAAGACAATCTCTTGTAACATTGTTTTGTTCTTTTTTGATTATATGGGAAATTCTGGAATCCTGTCATAAGATTCCCCTTTGCTAGAATGGACCGAGGATTCTGTCCCTCATGATCAACAAAAGCCTGAAGCGTTTGTCTGACTCCTAATCAGAAAACCCATGTGAGAAGCCAGGTGGATGTAGTGAATGGGGAAACTCTAATACTTGCATTTCATAACTGTTTCCTTTGCTGATGCTTTGTTTGAGGAAGTTGAGAAAGGAGACAACTAGAAGAAAGTGACACTGCAGTTAAATAAAGCCTCTTTTCTTTTTTGGATTATGAACACATTGCACTTTATTCCTTTTAACAGAAGCCAGAATTTGGTAGCCTTCCCATTCTCTTACATGTGCCTCCAAGGACATGGACTTCAGGAGAGGAGGTTTTTCTTCTGTGGATTTCACCAGGTTAGGATGTTCAGGTGGGAAACTAGCTGCGCAGTGCTGTTGTGGAGAAAAGGAGAGGGTGGACCAATGAAAAGTTCCAATCAGGAATGTGAGTTCCACTTGTCTTTGTTCTAGGAAGTTCACTCCAGTTGCCAGGTTAGACAAACTGATCATCTCTAAAGTTGGTGAAATTATAACACTTTTACTCAAGAAAAGGTGAAAACAAAACAAATGCTCCTCCCCACTCAGGAGATTAATTAAATATAGCACACCTCCTCTCAAGAAACAATGAAAATGGCATTTGGAAGACTAGGTAATTATCCAGAAAAATGAAATAGAAAGACACAAATTCACACATTCAACAGGACCAAAATAATTTTTTTTCCCAATGCCCAGGAAAAAAAAAGGTGTGCCAAGGGGTAATCAAATGTTGTTGGCTCTGGGGAGTGGGGCCTGGTGCCCATGTGGAAGGTGCTTGACATGGAGTAGACACTTAATCAGCATTCGGGAATGAGTGACAGCCAGCCAGTCTCTCCAAGGTCTGGAGCCATATTCCATTTAATAAGTATAAATTGGATCTAGTGATGTCTTGTAAGAAAAAATAAAAAATGAAAACTTTCCTGCAATGTATTTTTGGTGGCTTGGACTATGTACCCCAGAAGTTATGTCTTAATCTTAATCCATTTCTGTGTACCTAGGACCCTTTGATGAGGTTACTTCAGTTAAGGTTTGGCCAACTGAATTAGGTGGGTCTTAATCCTATTATTGGAGTTTTATAAGCAGAATGAAATTCATGCACACAGAGGGAAAGCCACAGGAAGGAGCTGGAAGTCAACAGAACCCAGAGAAGCCAGGAGAAGCTGCCATGTGCATTTTTATGTGGCAGAAAATCCAAGTACTAAGGATTGCTGGCAGCCAGCCCCAGAAAGCCACAGTCTTCTGGGAGAAAGCATTGCCTTGATGATGCCTTGATTTTGGACCTCTCCTAAAGGAGCCTCAAAACTGTGAGCCAATAAATTCCCATTGTTTAAGCCAACCCATTGCATGGTGTTTGTTCTATCAGCCAGGAAGCTGAAACAGGCAGTGCAGTGGGAGTAGGCATACCCAGGAGTGAGAGCCACCTGCCTATATGGCTTATGTTTGCCTTCAGGACCTGCTAGAGCCTGGTCTCAGATATACCTGATCCCCAAAATAATACAAGTCAGTAGATAAATGTTATAGATCCTTCTTCCTGTATAACGACCAGTTCCTGAAATGACTGGCCCCTCTCCCACAAGTCCCTGTAGCCCCAACCTCCAACGTCTGTACATTAGGTCCAATAATCTCCTGGAAAGGTCCTTTCTTCAGGAGCCCACTGGGCTCTTCAGTCTCAGGCCCAGTGGCTTTTCCTGCAACCTCACTGTCCTTAGTTCCCTGAGGCAATCAGGAATAGCCAGCCATCTACAAGCGTTCCTGAGGAACTAGGAAGCTGAGAGGAGGAGCAGAGAGAGAAGGCACCCCTCTTCCACACTGATTAGTGTCTGCTTGTCCCCCAAATCCCTTCCTCCCAGCTTCCCAGAGCTTTTCGCAGTCCTGGGTTGTACGGCCGCCCTCCTAGTGCAAGGCTTGGGCCCCGTGCCTGTGTGTCAGACCCTTCTGCAGAGCTGGGTGATTTCTGAGCTTCTTCAGCACCACGGATAGCACTAGGGCTCTTGCCTGGGGCAGGCTGTCTAGTATGCTGAGCCATCTTTTCTGCATCTCAGACAAATTGGTTCAAGGTAAGATTGGAAGGAGGAGAGTGCTCACTATATCAGAGAAAATAAAGGGTCTGGACAGATGCCTCATTTTTAGGACGTCACCCACAATCCTGGGAACGTGGCAACAACTATCTGATGTGTGACCTTTTCTGGAACTTTTTGACCATAGAAAACCATCCAGCTCAAGGTCTCAGTGTCTCCCCAGGACGCCCAGGACCCTGAGAGCAATGGGGAGTCAAAGGAGAGTTCAGGGATTGGGATGATCAGTGCCTGGTTCCTGAGGATTCCAGAACTCACCTTGTTTGCTGTTTATATGCCTCTAGAAAGGGGAGGGCCAACACTCATTCCACCCCTAACTCTGAAGAGGGAACTATTAAGTGTCTGTCCCAGATGCCCCTTTGGACATCATTGCCTTTCAAGAAAATGGTACAGGTAGGAAAAAAACCTTCCCCCTCTCAGGTCAGTTGGGAGTGGGTACCTGCCACCCCATAGTCAGACTTTGGGTTCCCAAGCACACATTTTGGGAAGGAAGAGGTGAGATATGGGAAGTCCTATTTTTCTTCATTCCACCACTGTCAGACTTCTCACCACAAACCTTCCTGGTCAAACCATAATCAACTCAGAAGTTCCACTAAAATTATTTCAGGTATCACAAGCTGAAGCCTTGGGGACCAAAGGATGGGATAAACAGCATCAAGAACTCAGAGGATAGGTTCCACTGAAGTGTAGACCAGAGCTTCTGGCTGGTGCTGGAGCCCAGGGCCTCTTGGGGAAAGGGAGACTTCAAACCCTGGTTCTTATGGAATAAATGTACTCTAGGTAATGGTTTATAAGTCATTTATGGAATTCCCTGTTGTAGGGGAAAATGCAGGCTTTAGCAGAGAAGAAACTTGGATTCAATCCTAGTTCCTCCACTTACTAAGAGGATGTCATTAGGAAAAGTCACTGTGCCTCAGTTTCCTGCTTTGTAAGTGGGGAATAATGAGCCCCATCTCACAGGGATTTCAATGCACATGTAAAGCAACTACTAGGGGTGTTAGTACTAGGCTTGTCATCAGTGTGTGCTGGTTCCATATCTATTGAGTAGCAAGGTCCTGTGAGCAGTTTATCCTGATGCTAGGAGCGCTGAGTCCCATAGTGTATTAAATGAACACATGAAAGTTAATAAAAGTAGCTAAAATCTCACCAACAACACCTAAAGAAGGACATAAATAAAACCTCACAACATAAACTTCCAAATGTGGTCAAGTAGGAAAGAAGCTAATGGTGTAGTGTGGCACTGAAAATTTCCTGTCCCTGAATACCCACCTCTTCTACAAAAGTAGGACTAGGGAAAATGTTGGTTTGAGATAATCCTGAGAATTTGCACTGAGACCCTCTGATATGTTCATATTCTCACTCACATGAGTGGACACACCTGGCTGAAATAAGTGGAAAGACCTCCAGAGAAGAAGCCCTACATACCACTGGGGCCATGTCAGAGGGCTTCCAGGGCTTTGTTGGCAGAGTTCTGGGTTGGGGTTCAGGCAGAAACCCCAGTGTAGGATTCATGTCTGCTTGTGCATGGTGGGCCCTAATGAAAGGCAGAGTCTCCAAAGCAAGAGCAGATTCCTGGATCCCAGGAAGTTTGTGCTCAACCCCATTTGAGTTCTTCCTTCTTTCCCTCCCCTTGTCCTTCTCCAACACCAGGCATTTAGCCCCCAGAGAAAGTTATTGAAATCAAAACCCAAATTCTGGCTCAGGGAGGTAGATAACATTTCCAGGAAGAATGCTTGTATTAAGCATTAGAATATGAAGAATAATCACATGAACACCAAACAAACATACTGAAACAAAAAGGAAGAGGAAAGACACTAGGCATTGCAAATCAAAGAACCCAGTCTGGAAACACTTATAAGCTTTTTAGCTCATTTAGCATAACCTTGCAAACAACATCTCACTAGAAAGGACAATCACACTAATGTATTCAAGAACAATGGTGCAAAAATCCTTAATGAAAATGTTAGTGAATCAAATTCAGTCATATATAGAAAGAATAATGCCTCCCAACAGACAGGGTTTATTACAGAAATGCAAGGATGGTTTAATATTAAAAAAAATCAATGTAATTCACCACTTTAGAAAATAAATGGAGAAAATAAAATGATTACCTCTGTAGATTTAGAAAACAAACATATAATTCAACATTCATGTACAATTTTAAAATTTCTTAGCAAAGGAGAAATTGTAGACAACTTTTAAATCTGATGAAGAGATTTATAAGAAATCTATGAGAAATATCTTTAATTAATGGCAAAATATTTAAAATCTCCCACTGAAGTCAGGAGCAAGACAGCTATTACTATTCAACATTACATTGGAGGTCCTATCCAGTATATTAGGCAAGAACATTTTTTAAAGAAATACAGGATTTGAAAGAAGAAATAAAAGTCATACAGACAGAGTACAGGATTGCTTATTTGAAAAATTCAAAAGGATTAAGACAAGCTATTAAAATTGATGGGTGAATTACCAGCTTTTCTGGATATAGGGTTGTCTATGTATGAAAACCAATTGAACATACATGCACACCTCAGCGATGTTGTGGGTTCAGTTCCAGATATCTGAGATAAAGCCAATATCACAATAAAGTGAGTCACACAAATTTTTTGGTTCCCCATATAAAAGTCATTATTATACTATCTTTATTAAGTGTGCAATAGCATTATGTCTAAAAAACAAGGTACATACCTTAATCAAAATGTGACACAAACACAAGGTGAGCACATGCTGTTAGAAAAATGGTGCCAGTAGACTTGCTTGATGCAGTGTTGCTGCAAACCTTCAATTTATAAGAAACAGTATCTATGAGGTGCAATAAAACAAGGCATGCCTGTATACTTAGCAGCAGCAAAAATAACACAAAATAAAATTTGAGAAACAATGCTATTTACAACAGCACAAGGAAACATCAAATACATAAGGGGAAATCTAACAAAAATTGTGCAAGGACTCTGTCAAAAACTCACAAATCGCTATTGATAATACTTTTTAAGAGACCCAAATAAATGAAGGGGTTGACTGTGTTCATGGATTGGAGGATTCCCCATTGTAGATATAATGATTCCCTCAAATTGGCCAGTAGGTGGGATGAGAACAGGCTGTCTCAGGGCCTTTGTACGTCATGGATCTCCAGCTGAGGTGCCCTCCCATCACATCGTAACATGACCAGCTCCCCGGCTCCTTCCAGTCTCAGCCTCAGCTTATTTTCTTCCAGGGTCTTTTGATCATCTTGGACTCCTCGATCTTTAGCTTGAATTTGTACTTGAGCTTGTGTCAATTAGTCTTTGTTCTCTGTTTCTGTTTGGGTGGGAGGTAAGGCCCCTCAGCTCCATCCTCCTGCTCTCTGTCCCTATCACCCAGACACACAGACGTGGGACAAAAGCTCATCCTGGAGGGCCAGTCCCTGCTCCTGGACTGTGTGGCTGACAGCAATCCCCTGGTCTAACTGAGCTGAACCCCCAGGGCAAAGCTCTGAGAACCTCCCAGCCCTCAGCACCCTGGGGTCCTGAGGCTGCCCTGAGTAGGAACTGGAGGTGGAGGGGAATTCACCTGCAGAACCTGGCGCCCACTGGGTCTCCAGCACATTTTCTTGAGTCTTTCTGTGCAGAGTGAGTTGCTGTACAGGTGTGGGAGGCAGACAGCCTGGTCAGGTGTTGGGGCTGTAGAAAGGGCTGAGCCTGAGGACAGCAACTCACTCCCTCTCCCCCTCCCTCTCTGATGAGGCCCCTCTGGCTACTGTTGTGTGTCTGGGGAGTAGGATGACCGCTCCCTCCCTGATTCCCTTCTCCCAGGTGGACTTGGGCCATCCTGAGTGCATCCGACATGTTTGCCATCCTGTTCAGGCCTGGGGCCCCCGCTCTGTGTCATCTGCCGAGGTGCAGATACCTCCACAGGCAGAACTCAACTCTGCATCAGCACCACGGACAGCGCCAGCACCGTGGCCAGGAGATCCCCAGCGCTTTCGCACGTCTTGGTCAGAGGGTGTGCTCCCTCTGGGCGGGGCCCTGACTCCTGCTGGGTCAGAGGTGGGCTTGGTCACACAGAGCCACAGAACTTGGTAACTGGCTGAGGGTCACTCCCGGCACCGTGGAAGAATGAGTGGGACGGGGGTTACCAGTGGAAACTTCTGCCTCCTGACTTCCTGAGAATCCCAACCATGTCCACGCTGTCCACTCCTCCCTGGGGACTCTCCTTCCAGTACAACAGAGCACCAGCCCCACCCTGTCCCCGGGCTGTGCTTCCCCCATCTCGACTGCTTGTTCTATGGCATTGGAGTTGACAGGTGACATCTGTCTCCCAACCAGATGTTGCTCTCCCCAGAGACAAGGACCGGCTCTGTCATTTTCACCTCTTGACTCCCAGCTCAAGGCACAGCACAGATGCTTGTTACCTATCTGTTGAATGAATGAGTGAATAAAATTTCCTCCCTCATTTTATGGGGAGAATTGCCAATTCTCCCCACTTAGATTAATATAAGTTTCTCTTCCGCCAGCCTAGTGAATCTGAGGCAGACAAAGGTCCAACGAAGTGCAGACAGTGGTGCATGACACAGGGCACCTGTATGATCTGGGCAAGTCCCTTGCCCACTCTGGGTCTTGGTGTCTTCTGCAAATTAGGGAAGTGAGGCTAGAAGACCTTCTGGGTCAGATGGCCTGCAGGCTGTGAGTTCCGCTTTTGTGCCGTTACCCATTAGATTCTCTGTGGCTTCCCCTGTGTGTTTCCTGTTCATTCTTCTGCTTTTCATTGTAGATTGGCAATGTGAGAAACAGATGACTGTGGCTCAGCCATTTGGGCTGCAAAGATGCTGCAACTGTCCCTGCTGAAGAGAGTCAGTGGGCCAGGATGGGGGTGGGGCATGTGGGGAGGGAGGGCTGCAAGATGCTGTACCAGCTGAAAATGCAGAAATCGGTGATGGTGTGGGAGAGTTTCCATTATAACAGCCCTGCCTCTGATTCAGCTTATGGGTTCTTGGAAGGGGCTAATATGGGATGAGTATACCCATGAAGACAAGGGGAAGAAGAGAGTCTGCAATTTTCTTTTTGTGCAATGTTTAAAAAACATGTGAAAAGCCATCCTCCTAAAGGGTGAATGCTTAAATGAGAAAAGTACAAAAAAGACAAGGGGGTGATTATCATTCAAGTCAACTAAGAATTTCTTTTGTGGGGAGGCTTCAGGGGACAAACAAAGAAGGCTCCTTGGGTGCTTGCAAAGTTCTACAATTGCAGTTCTACATTTGCAGTGGTAAATCACTGAGTTGTTTTTTTTTTTGGAGGGGGGGCACTTTTTCTGTGTATTTCTTGTATTTATCCCCCCAAAAACATTATAGAAAAACTGACCAGGGTCTAAGGAGGCTCCACCTCCCAGGATCTCCATGCACAGCTAAAAATATCTTTTCAGCATTCAGATGCAGGTTTCTTCTCCCACCAAATCCTAACTGCCCCCGAGGGTAGAGAAGCCCATGGCTGCATGGGAAGACACCATTGTGTCCTAGAGCAGGAGTCGGCAAACGGCGGCCCACCAGCCCACTGCCTGTTTTTGTAAATAAGGGTTTATGGGCACACAGCCACCC
This sequence comes from Bradypus variegatus, assembly GCA_004027775.1. Lineage (NCBI taxonomy): Eukaryota > Metazoa > Chordata > Mammalia > Pilosa > Bradypodidae > Bradypus > Bradypus variegatus. The sequence goes on from PVKY010005626.1 coordinate 9,222, forward strand.
TCACTCATTTACATGTCATCTATGTCAGCTTTCGTGCTTCAAGGGCAGAAATGAAGAGTTGGGGCATAGACCAAAAGACCTGCTAAGCTGAGCATTTCTACTCTTGGCCCTTTATAGAAAATGTTTGTCAACCCTGCCCTATTTTGACAGAGACCCAGTGACGTTCTGCAGTAAGGAGGAGAATGTGGCTGGGTGAGAGAACAATGAAGAAATTACTCCTAGTGCCCAGAAAGCCAAGATGAGAAGTTTCCATCTCTTGGAAATCTGCCCCTTCCCCTCTCCACTTTCTTCCCTCCCATGACCCATGGTACAGAAACCACAGTCTGAGCCACCATGGGCTGGGTGTGTGTTAACATGTGGACCCCATCTCCACAGCCCACCTAAGAATTGAGCCTCCAATCTGGGAGGAGAGACCCCACTGCTGCCCCTGTGTTCCCCATGGCAGCTCTGGTTGGGGGGAGCCCCAGAGGCTGGGAGATTGCACATCTCCTCACTGGATGGAGACTCTTGGTGCAATCAGGGGTGTTATCTGCGTTGTGCAGAGAGGGAGCACCCATTGTGGGGTGGCTGAAGGAGGGAGAGGAGGCTGCCTGCCCCACTCACCCTGGTCCTCCCGCCTCTCAAGCCCCCAATCATGACAAGCACCTCCTGCCCAACCCCCCAGCAGGACTAACCTCCACACTAACTAGAGCCTGTGACTCGGGGGTTCTACCCTGGGGGGACCCATTTTCACTGGGAGGGAAGGGTGTCCGCAGGGCGAGAGTACAGGGTGGTGCCTGCACTGGGTGTGAATCTGCACCCAAGGTGTTCATGACGGCTTCTGGGCCAAACTTCTTCCTCTTCTTTCCTCACCTTCTGCTTCCTGTCAGGGCTTCCTCTAAATTCTGCAGCTCTTAGTTCCTGGAGAGATGAACCCAGAGAAACTGACTTTCCCAGGCCTGGACCTGCCCGGACATGCTGCTGCTGCTGCTGCCGCCTCTGCTCTGGGGGGGGGGTGCGGGGGGCCGGGACAGGAGGTACACGCTGTGAGTGCAGAGTTCGGTGACGGTGCAGGAGGGTCTGTGTGTCTTCATGCCCTGCTAGGTTGCCTACACCCCGGGAAGGCTGGACCAACACCATCCTACATCTCGAGTGGACCGACTCTGACCCAGCTCTTGGCTACTGGTTCCCAGAAGGAGCTAATGTACTCTGGGACACTCCAGTGGCCACAAATGACCCAGATCGAAGTGTGCAGGGGGAGACCTGGGGCCGATTCCACCTCCTCGGGGACCTCAAGAGGCACAACTGCTCCCTGGACATCAGAGACGCATGGAGCGGGGACAAAGGAACATACTTCTTTCGGATGGAGAAAGGACATATGAAATGGGTTTACAAATTCCCCAAGCTCTCTGTGCATGTGACAGGTGGGGAACTGGCTACAGGAGAGGCCCCAGGGGAAGGTCATGGGCCCCTGACAGCCTGGGAGCCCTGCTCCTCACCCTGGGGAGGGGGCTGGGGGTAAAGCGAGGCTGGGCTGGGGGATGAGCTGGATCAAAGCCTGCAGCTTCTCTCAGGCTCACCCAGGCACCCCTCCCTCCTGCTCCTGCATCTTCCCCGCCCCCCACCAGCCCTGACCCAGACACCCGACATCCAGATCCCGGGGACCCTGGAGTTCGGCCGCCCCAGCAGCCTGACCTGCGCTGTGCCCTGGGCCTGTGAGCGGGGGATGCCCCCGCCTTCTCTTGGACTTCAGCTGCCCTCCCCTCCCTGGGCCCCAGCACCCGCCTCTCCTCGGTGCTCACCCTCACCCCACAGCCCCAGGACCACGGCACCAGCCTCACCTGCCAGGTGACCTTCCCTGGAGTGGGGGTGACAGTGGAGAGGACCGTCCAGCTCAATGTCTCCTGTGGGTGCTGGGCCCGGATGCCCGGGGCCCTGCGGGCAGTGGGGACAGAGGGTCAGGGCCCTGGACACTGTGCTGGTCCCGGAATCTGGGTGGGAGTCTCAGGGGTCTCCCGCCTCCGCCCTCCTCCCCCTTGGCGGCTCCGGGGATGGCGGGCGCCGTCCACCCAGCCCTCGCCCTGACGCGGGTCTCCCCGCAGAGCTTGACCGTCGCTGTGGTCCCGGGAAACGGCACAGGTAGGAAAGGACCTCTGCTCCCTGGGGCGGTCGCGGGGGTGGGGGTTCTGTTCCCCCCTCAGCCTGTCCTCACCCTGAGACCCCTCCTCAGTGAGCCCAGGGGACCCGCTCCATCCCCAGACCCCACGGCCGCTGGAGACTCTGTCCCCATGGGGCTTCCCCCCTCGGACTTCGCCTCTCTGCTCCCCAAGAACAGAGACCCTCACAGCAGAGCCGGCGCCATCCCCTCGTCATACGCCTCGTGACGCCCCTTCCGGTCTCCTTTTATCCCCCTCCCCTAAATGGTGTTTGTTTAAAGACTTTCGGGGACATAACAGATTCACACCGTGGAGAGTTCAAAAGCAGGCGGAGTGCCCCCGCCCCCGCTCATCGTGCTCCCTGCTCCCTGCTCCCCCCGTGGCTCCTTCCCGGGTCCGAGGGGTCCCTCGGGGGCGCGGGGTCCGCGCTGAGCCCGGCCTCGTCCTCGTCGCCGCTGTGCCGGGTCCCGCTGCGCCCACGGCCCCTCCTCCGCCGCGGGACGGGAGGGCGCCCTGTTCGCCGCCCCGGGAAGCCGCTCTGCGCGCCCGGAACCTGCCTTCGCGCGCGGCCGGGGGAGGGGATCCCGCGCGGGGCGGCTGGGCCGCGATCCCGCCTACGGCGGAGGGGTCACCGCGTTCCCCATGGAGGTTGGACAGGTTCACAGCCCCGGCAGGAGGGGCGAGCGCGCGTGTGTCCCCCCGGCGGGTCGGTGCAGGGCGCGGGAAATGCTTTCCATGTTTGCCAGTATCGGGCAGAAACTATCTCCATTTGCTTTCAGTCGGGAGTTGCCTTGTTATGAGTAATGATGCGTCTTATCATTGGATCAAGGGCCATGACTCTTTTTTTTAAATTCAGTTTTATTGAGAAATAATCACATACCATACAATCATTCATGGTGTACAATCACTTGTTCACAGTACCATCTTATACTTGTGCATTCATCACCCCCAGTCTGTTTTTGAACATTTTCCTTACACCAGAAAAAATCAGAATCAGAATTTAAAAAAAAACAAAAACAAAAAAACCCACCCAGATAACCCCCCCATCCCACCCTATTTTTCATTTAGATTTTGTCCCCATTTTTCTACCCATCCATCCATACACTGGATAAAGGGAGTGCGATCCACAGGGTTTTCATAATCACACTGTCACTCCTTGTAATCTACATTATTACACAATTGTCTTCAAGAATCAAGGGTAGTGGTAGTTTCAGGTATTTACTTCTAGCTATTCCAATACATTAAAACCTAAAAAGTGTTATCTATATGGTGCATAAGAATGTCCACCAGAGTGACCTCTTGACTCCGTTTGAAATCTCTCAGCCAATGAAGCTTTATTTCGTTTTATTTTGCATCCCCCTTTTGGTCAAGAAGATGTTCTCAATCCCATGATGCCAGGTCCAGATTCATCCCCAGGAGTCATTCCTGTGTTGCCAGGGAGATTTACACCCCTGGGAGTCATAGCTCCCATGTAGAGGGGAGGACAGTGAGGTCACCTGCCAAGGTGGCTTAGCTAGAGAGAGAGGGCCACATCTGAGCAACAAAAAGGCACTCAGGGGGAGACCCTTAGGCACAATTATAAGCAGGTTTAGCCTCTCCTTTGCAGTAACACGCTTCATAGAGGCAAGCCCCAAGACAGAGGGCTCAGCACATCAAACCATCAGTCCCCAATGTTTGTGAAAACATCAGCAACAATCCAGGTGAGGAAGTCCAACACCTCTGCATTCTCCCCCAGCTCTTCGGGGGGGGGGGGCGGGGGTATGTTTTTATTCTCCACCCAAATTACTTTAGGATGTGTTCCTATTTCATTCTAATCTGTATAGACCTACCATAGCTCACTTCCTATTCAAAGTTCCATGTAATTGCAGCATTTGAACAAACTGACTGTAGAAGTTATATTGTTTAGAAAATATAGATCCTACACCAAATACACATCTTTTCCCTTGGTCTCATGTGGAACTTGAAGTTTGAACATGTTGCTGATAGGGAAGCACAGGAATGAGACACAGACACAAATTTAAGAATTAAGGGAGCAGGGGACCCACAGCATCGTGTGCTAAGTGGATACTAGTACACCTTTGCTCCAGGTATTTATTTGTTTCAGCAGATAAGAAAGCGTATGCTAGATGTCCTAAGGCATGCAGAGCCTACCAGATGCGTATGTTTACATCCTGTTTTCATATCAGAAGGAATAATCTAGGTTCAGGACAATGGTTAACCATTGTCATCATAGTCACAAGACACATCTTCACAGGGCGTGCCTGCATGGCATTCCATGCAGGCCTGCAGCCCAGCATTCCAGGCCGCCACCCTGGACATGGTCTAAGTAACCTGAAAGACTTGGTTCCTCACATGAGCACAGTTGGTTTCAACCCTTACCCTTTGGCCTGATTTGCTCTAGTCTTAACCAGACCTGCTTTATTCATATCTCTAATTGAAGTCTAGGCTGTTTCAGCTTTTTTATTTTCTTCTTTTTTTTTTTTAGCAGTTGCTGTATGTGTAAATACTGATATTCATATCTGCTAAGCTCTAGCTCTGAGTTTCAGGTCTAACACAGATACCCAATGTTCTAGAGACCAATCAAGTTATACATTAAGGGATCAATATCTCAGAGTTTGGAGATAGCCATTTGAATTCAGGAATAGATTTGACTGCTGTAAGAGTTTACAATTTAGGGACCATTACAATAATCATTGCCCTGTTAGGCTGTGCTCTAAGATTTAATTCTGAGTTTACACATTGTAGTTAGCCCATATTGGTGAGGCAGTATAGTGTTTGCCTTGGTTTCTGGCATACTTCACTCAACATGCTGTCTACGGGATCCATTCACCTCATGCGTGTCTCACAGCTTCTCTCCTTCTCGGCTTTGCTCAGTATTCCATTGTATGCACACACCACAGTTCACCATCCTGTTCTGCAGTCAGTGTACCCTTAGGCTACCTCCTCCCATTGCAAATCATGAACACTGCCTCCACAGACACCAGTGTGTAAATGTCCACCCATGTCTCCGCTCCCAGATCCTCCATGTACACACCCCACAATGAGGTTGCAGGACCCCACGGCCCCACATACTCAGCTTCATGTGGAGCCACAACAGTGACCTCCAGAAAGGCTACACCATTCTGCCTCCTCATCAACAGTAAATAGGTACATAAGGGCCATGACTTTTACTCTGTGAACTCGATTTTCATTTATTTCCTGTTCAGTAATTTGTAAGTAACAGAAATTAGTCTGGGCTATGAGTTGCAAGTATTTTTTCAAATGCCTTCCCTCCTGGATAACAGTGGTTTTTACAACATATAGTGATGCATTTATTCCTTTAATCATAGTCATTAACCCTCTTCTTTTATGGCTTCTGGTTTCTCCCACTCTGAATTGGTAAAAATCAACCCTCGCAACTTTTCCTCCCGTGGCCTTGTCCCACTTGCTCTTGGCTCCAGGCCTGCAGGGTGGTTGGCTTTTACCCGGTCATGCCCAGGCCTTGGGCATCTTTGCACTTCCTCTTCCTCCTTCCACACCCTCACCCTCACCCAGTGGCCCCTGCTTGCCCTTCACCCTCTACTTCACATGCTGCCTCCTCCAGGAAGCCCTCCCAGAACTGCCAGTCCCTCTGTCATTTCTGCCTCTAGGGCTTGCACAGCCCGAGACCCCCCCATGACAATGTGTGTCATGTAGTGTCATGAGTACCTGCTTCCAGACTGTGGGGTTCTCCACAGAGCCCCTCTGAGAGGCACCTCATTAAATCAGGAAACTGTAGTCAGGTGAAGATGTGAATAGAGGTCAAAGTCCTTTGGGATCCAGCTGGGTTCTGAGTTGTCAGCTCAAGCAACTCGGAGGCCGTGGGACCCAGGACAGGGCAAGACTCAGTCAGGGAGTCCTGGAAGCCCAAGGCTGCCCCCCACCCTGTGCTTTCAGGACTGAATCAGCTGAGGCGCCATCAGTGCAGGGACGAATCCACGTGTGCGTGCAGAGAAAGACAAGGGCCAGCCAGGCTCGCTTCCCTCTGATTTCGGTCCCTCTGTCTCTGTCTGTGTGGTTGTGTTGTCCCTCTGGCCCTTTGTTTTTCTGAATCCTTCCTCTTCATCTTTCTGACTCGGTCTCTCTCGCTCTCCAGCACCCATGGTCCTGGGCAATGGGTCATCGCTGCCTGCCCAGGAGGGCCAGTCCCTGTGTCTCATCTGTGTCGCTGACAGCAATCCCCCTACCAGGCTGAGCTGGGCCCGGGGGAGCCTAACCCTGAGCCCCTCACACCCCTCAGACCTGGGGGTCCTGGAGCTGTCTTGAGTGCATGCTGGGGACGAAGGAGGATTCACCTGCTGGGCTGAGAACCCACTGGGTGCCCAGCACACCTCCGTGAGCCTCTCCCTGCAGGGTGGGTGAGGGCGTCCGGGCTGCGTCCACTCATGGGTGGGTTGGGAGGTGCTGGTGGAGGAGAGCAGCACCTACCCCACCCTCCAGCCTCTTAGCCTCTCACAACTTCAAGGGGAGCTCAGCAGGAATTACCCTGGAATCCAAGCAGGGGAGTTGTGGTTGAGGACTGGGAGAAAGAAGCCTGGGGGAGGAGGTGGATTGGGGGGAGACTGGCCAAAGCCTGGACAGGTGTGTTTGGGGTACAGGGTCCTCACTTTGCAGGGTCACTCACCTTGTGCACAAAATTTAGGGAGGTGCCAAACAGTAATCAAGAGAAGTAATACTGTAATGCAATATTTACCAAAAAAATTGATGGACAAAGATAGGATGCAAAACCTTCACTTATTTGACTCCCTTTCATCGCCCTAGTCCTGGGCCTGGGTCTGGGTACTAGGTGGGCCAACTCAAGCCCAGGGCCCTACAGGGAGAGGGAGAAGAGACTGAGTTCTCGATGTGGATCACCCAGAATCCAATGTGTGTGCAGGGAGAGCCTGGTCCGGAGTGCTGCTGGGGGCAGTCGGGGGAGCTGGCACCACAGCCCTGCTCTTCATTTTGTTCTACCTCATTTTCTTCAGGTGAGCACTGGCCACAGGGAGGGAGGAGTGGGCAAGGGCAGGCTGGCTGCAGAATCCCCAAACCCACAGCAGAGGGATGTGGGTGTGTCAAGGGTCCCAAGCAAGGGTGAGAAGGAGCACGACAGAGAATCCTACATGTGCCCAATTAACCGTGCTGGAGTCTGTGTCCTCAACATTGGGGTGTCTGACAATGGACCACCCCTTCCCACTCTCAGTCACCCTCCAGCCCCTGATGAGGGAACCCAGGGATCAGTCTGCCCACGGCACCCCCATTGGGCTGGGCTGACAGTCTCTGGTCTCTTTACTCAGAATGGAGCCCTGCAGGAAGAAAGCAGCAGGGCCAGCAGTGGGCGTGGAGGATGCAAACACCATCACAGAGTCAGTCTCCAAGGTGAGGGCATCCAACCATCCAGAATCCCATCTGGACACCTCCTGCAGGGAGGCCCCCAGGATTGCCCAGCTCTGTATGCCCAAAGTTGCTTTCCTCATCTTTCCACTCCCCTCACCCCCTGGCTTTCCCTGCTTCAGGCAACCAAGGAATCACCAGGCACCAAGGAATCACCAGGCACCAAGGAATCACCTCTCTATCCTCCCTTTACTCTTTTTTTTTTTACAATTTTATTGAGATATAATCACATAACATACAGTCATTCCAAGCATACAATCAGTTGTTCACTGCATTGTCATATAGTTGTTCACAATCAATCTTTGAACATTTTCATTACTCCAAAAAATAAAATAAAAATTAAAATAGAAAAGAACATTCAAAATATCCCA
>PVKY010005627.1:0-17154 GCA_004027775.1 Bradypus variegatus
TGTCTGTGTTGTCTTTGTAGCTTACTGGAGGTTTTGGCTCTGCGTTAGTGTGGTCTACGAGCTGTTTCTCATCTTTATACTCTTCCAGGTAAGCGGTTCTCCTCGGTCGGACAAAGTGGGCAGTTAGGTGACGTGCGGCCCAGGGTAAGGGCAAGCCGACAGAAAGGGTTTTCATCCACTCGGTGCCCCCAGACCCCAGCAGGTGGGCAGAGGGCTCCGGGGCCCTCCCAGGAGTCGCGCTGGCAGAAGTCGGGGCAGAGCCTGTGTGGGCAGCTGGTCCCGAGGCGACGGCCAGTGCCGTCCTCCTCCAGCCACCTCGTTGGCCTCGCAAGGTAGGAGGGAACCCCTCCTCCTCTGCTCTTTGGAAGAGTTTGTTGTTTCAGTTTCCGTACTTGTAAGTTGTTGAGGTTTTCTGTTTCTCCTTGAGGCACTTTGGGTAATTTGTGTGTTTCTAGGAATTTTCTCATTTCGTCTAGATTATCTAATTTCTCTCTCTCTCTCTCTCTCTCTCTCTCTCTCTCTCTCTCTCTCTCTCACACACACACACACACACACACACACACACACACAGCCACGTATTTGGGTGCCATTCACTTCCCGTCCTTGTCAGCACTTGGCTTGGTTGGGACGTTCTCTTGAGACGTTCTGCCGGGTACCCGGTGCATCTCCCGTGGCTGTGGTCTGCCTTTCCCTGGTGGCTAACGGGGTCGAGCGTCTTCCATGTAGATTCTGCTGAGGCGGCTACACAAGTCTGTACCCTTCTTTTGCTGTTTTTTCCTCTTTCTTAGTGTTGACTCATGAGTTTGTGACGTAGTCTTGATACAAGGTCCTTTGTTGGATATGTGAGTTGCAAAATATTTTCTCCAAGTCTATAGATTTTTTTCATTCACTTCAAAGTTTCATTCATTTATTTTATGGATCTTGCTTTATGAATTTTTCATCTAACCACAGATTATTAACACTTTGTGGGTTTTCTGCTAAAAGTTCAGAGTTTATTTTTACATTTAGATCTGCCATCCATTTTGAGTTTTATTCTTTTTTGTTTACCTTCTGTTTTGAAATACAGAGTCTTAAGAAGTTGAAAGAAATTGTACGTGGAGGCCCTGTGTACCCTTCTCCCAGCAGCCCTCCATGGGGATGTTCTACAGAAGTGCAGTACAGTGTCAGAATCAGCAAATCGACATTGGTACCAACCAGAGAGTTTATTCACATGTCCCAGTTGTGTGCATGTGTGTAGTCTGAGCCATTTTATTATGTGTGCAGGTTTGTGTAACCTCCACCGCAGTCGAGACGCAGGGCTGTCCCGTCACTGCAGGGCGCCCCTTGGCTGCGAGTTCAGGGTGGTGTAAGTTGTGTTTGCTCTTCTGCATTGGGATGTTCATTTGTTGCGGAACTATTTGTTGAAAACACAACCCTTTCTCGCTCTTTTTTTTTAAATTCAGTTTTATTGAGATATTGTTGACAAACCATACAGTCAACAACAGGGTACACCCTTTCTCTCTTGAATTGCTTTTGTACCTTTGTTGAAAACTAATTGGTGATATTTGTTGTTTGATATATACCTAAGTAGCTCTTTGTGCGAGTGTGCTGTTGTAAATTTTTGTTTTGTTTTGTTTTGTTTTTAAATTTCTAATTCCAGTTCATTGCTGGCATTTAGGAGAGCAATTGCCTGGTATAGTTTAACCTTGTTTCTTCCCCCTTACTAATTTCAAGAGTTTTTTTTTTTATGATTCTTTGGGATTTCTACTGAGACAGTCGTGCCATCTGTCAAAGAAGAATTTTATTTCCTCCTTCTCCATCTGTATACCCTCGTTTCCGTTTCTTTGCTTATCGTGCTGGATGGGATTTCCGTTGTGGCACTGAGTGGGAATGGTTCCAGATCGAGGCGAAGGGTCCAGTTTCTCACTGGAAAGTATAATGTTAGCTGTGGGTTTTTCATAGATGCTGTTTAACAAGTTGAGGAGTTTCCCCTTTATTCTGAGTTGGCCAAGAATTTTTATCATCGTGGGTGCTGGATTTTTGTTATGTGCTTTTTCCGCACCGTTAATGGTCAAATGATTTTTTCTCTTTTGCCTGTTGATGGTAGATTATGTTGACTGATTTTCAGACCAGCTTGGGATTCTATCCGTTAATGTTCTGTTGAAGATTTTTGCATGTGTTCATGAGAGCTTGGTCTGTAGTTTCCCTTTCTTACAGTAAGTTTTTTTTTCCGGTACGTTTTGGGGAACTCAGGACTCATGGAATGAGCACAGAAGTGTCATCTTTCTTCTGGATGCAATTGTGGAGTGACTGATTTTTCTCTTTCCCTTTTCTCAGTTTCACTGATTCGTACTCCATATATACTTCCTTCTGTGTCATTTAATTTGAGTGCTTGGAGACTTTCCGGCTCTCTCTGTATGCATAGACAGGTTTCGATGCCTTTGTGTGTTGAGGTCAGTCTGCGCCCCGGGTCACGGCCTGCCCTGGCGAGTGCTGTGCCCTGAGAAGCGCGTGGCACTGCTGGGGTCGCCCGGGGCTGGCTGGCACCTGCTGGCCCCTGCCAGGCGGGCTCCCATCTCTTGGTTTCCTTGCATAGGCTGTGACCGCTGGTTCTGCCCCTGTGAGGGAGTGACTGCCGTCTGGGGAGAGGGGGCCTCGCCGCCTCCTTCCCGGGCCCCTGTGTCTCACGGGCCTGCTGGGTCTGCAGTTGCCTTGGCCACCCCTACCCAGGGCCACCCCTGCTCCCTGCTGCCCCCAGCCCTTCTCCAAGCCTCTCCGGCCTGCAGTGCACTGGGGGGCACTTTAGGAGACCCACATAGGCGTGGGGGCCACGGAGCCGCTGTCTGGCACCCCTGCACCTCCTCTTTGGGCTCTGCCCCACCCTGGGTCCAGCCAGGCACCGACAGGCCCTGAGACGGCCGCGTGTTAGTCTCCTCCAGGCGTTTCCGCGCCCATAAGGGTTATGCGTGCGGGTCCGGGTGACGCTGCGGCTCCGGCGGCCTTGGCTGCCCTCCCTCGGGCACTTCTGGTTAGGGGCACGCACGGCGGGAATCACGGAGAATCCTAAGAACTCTCTTTAGGGGACCCTATTTGAAGGCTCCAGGAATAGGAAGGGGCCCATCACCCAAGAGTGCAGGGAGCGTCTGCCCAGCCCCCGGCCTCCAACACAGACAGCAGAGGCCACGGAGCCGTGGGCAGGCCCCCGCTGGCCCCTTCTCTGCTCCATCTGTCTCCAGCCTGGCCCTCCATAGTGACCCTTGCCCCAGGGCAGCCATGCAGGGCAGAGCTGGGCTGCCCAGGGCCTCGGGCCCGGCCCTGCACACCCAGGCCCATCTTCCCCTCACCTGGTGCGGCCCCGGGACCCCTGTGGCCCTGTCCTGTCGGGTGGTCTCCAGGCCTCTGTCCCTCTCCCCACTGGGTCCACATGGCCATAAGCCTGAGCAGGGTGGCGGTAAAAGGGACGGGGCCGCTGAGATTTCTCCCTTAGCTCAAATGCTCCCCAGCGTCTGTTCTGTACGAAGGACTAAAGGAGCGTTGGTGCATGGTGGTGCCGTGTCTGGGGAGGCCGCACGTCCAGCCCTGACATCTGAGGACCAAAGAGGTGCCTGGCACTTTTCCTTTCAACAGTGTCATGCGTCCATGCAGGACAGACAGATGTGGGAGTGGGGATCTGAGCCCCCCCGTGTCACCGGATGGCTCGAGGGCCCCTCCCCCTCCAGAGATCACAGCCGTGTCCCCTGCACGAGCTGCTCCCCAGCCCCGACCCCACTGTATGTTCAGAGCAGAGGAACCAGCTCGCTGCTCTCGGTTTGGACCTGGGCAGCTGTGGGTCGCGGTGGAGCAGCCCGGCCACCTCAGCCAGTGCTGAGATGGGGCACAGGTTTTGAACAGGTTTATGGAGATACAATTTGCATGCCATGAAATTTACCTGCTTCCAGGGCACAGCCCCAAGGTGTGGGTGAGCTGACTGGCTGCGGCTGTCACACTGGGGCTGGGACCCCTAACGCGGCTCTCTCTGCAGACCGTGCACGACGGCCGGCAGTTCCTGAGGTACATTGACCCCAAGCTGGGGGCTCCGCTGCCCGAGAGAGACTACGGGGGGAACTGCCTCCTGTATGATGCGGAGAACAAGCCCGACCCCTTCCACAACATCTGGGTAAGGCCGGTGCCGCCCCGCGTGGGGTCTGCTGGGCCACCTCACACCTCACCTGGGGCAAGGCCAGGGATCTGGTTTTCTGAGCACACTGCTCAGGTGCTCGCTGTCCCTCATGGACATTCTGGAACATGCCCTCTCTGCCTGTGGATGGGCGACAGCGGCACCTGCTCCCCCAGGACCCCGCGGGCAGGGTTCGGAGCGTGAGGGCCAGTGCCACCGTCTGCCCGGGGTCTGTCCTGAGGGTGCGGTGGCAGGCGCAGGGAGACAGTCCCCAGGGTGGGGCTGTGGGGGCTGGGCTGGGTCCGCACAGGGAGCCCCCGGGGCTGTGGGGCCCGTGCAGCCTGCTCTGTTGCCCACAGGACAAGCTCGACGGGTTTGTCCCCGCACACTTCCTCGGCTGGTACCTGAAGGTAGGTGACCTGCATTGCGGGACCGAGCAGCCTCGTCCTCAGGGCCGCCCTGTGCGTGCCGGCCGCCCAGCGTCTGTCCCCAGGGCCCTGCACCCGCCAACGGCCCTCCCTCCACAGACGCTGATGATCCGCGACTGGTGGATGTGCACGATCGTCAGCGTGATGTTCGAGTTCCTCGAGTACAGCCTGGAGCACCAGCTGCCCAACTTCAGCGAGTGCTGGTGGGACCACGTAGGTGCCGCCCGCCACGGCCTCTGGGCAGCGACGGGCACTGGGCGGGCAGCACTGGGCCCCGGCCGCGCCTCACCTGGCTCTTGCCCCCAGTGGATCATGGACGTGCTCGTGTGCAACGGGCTGGGCATCTACTGTGGCATGAAGACCCTGGAGTGGCTGTCCCTGAAGACGTACCAGTGGCAGGGCCTCTGGAACATCCCCACCTACAAGTACGGCTCGGGGCCCGCCCCTCCCCGGGGGAATGGAGCGGGGTAGCCCCTTATCCTCCATCCGTTGGGCTGAACTCCTGCCCAGCTCCCCTTTGCCCCAAATCTGCCCCTCCTGGCAGGGCCCAGGGACCACATCCTGCCACCTCCACCCCGAGGTTGAGACCCCGCATGCCACTACCCCTGCCCTGGCTGCTTCGTCCTGAGGCAGTGCCGGGCACTGTGGGCTTAAAAGCGGGAGCTGCCAGGAGGAAAGCCTCAGGCTGGGGCCGGGCAATGGGTGTTGGTGCTCCCGCCCCGGGCTCTGCCTGGCACCCAAGGCTGGGCCCATCCATGCCCATCGCCGCCCCTCGGGACAGACCAGAGGACCCGGATGGGTGGGCTGAGTCCTTCTGTGGTTCCAGGGGCAAGATGAAGAGGATCGCCTTCCAGTTCACACCCTACAGCTGGGTCCGCTTCGAGTGGAAGCCCGCCTCCAGCCTGCGCCGCTGGCTGGCCGTGTGCGGCATCATCCTGGTGGTAAGGCCGGGGCCCTGGGCCGCGCTCCGCAGTCCCGGGCTCGCCCTCACCCTCCTCCCGTCCCCTAGTTCCTGCTGGCGGAGCTGAACACGTTCTACCTGAAGTTCGTGCTGTGGATGCCCCCGGAGCACTACCTCGTCCTCCTGCGGCTCGTCTTCTTCGTGAACGTGGGCGGTGTGGCCATGCGCGAGATCTACGACTTCATGGACGACCCGTGAGTGGGGCTGCCGGCCGGGCAGGGTGGGGGCTGTCCCAGCCTCCCGGGCTGACGCCCTCGCCCGCTGCAGGACGCTCCACAAGAAGTTCGGGCAGCAGGCCTGGCTGGTGGCCGCCATCACGGCGACCGAGTTCCTGATTGTAGTGAAGTACGACCCGCACACACTCACCCTGTCGCTGCCCTTCTACATCTCCCAGTGCTGGGCGCTCGGCTCCGTCCTCGTGCTCACCTGGACCGTCTGGCGCTTCTTCCTGCGGTGAGCAGCCCAGCCGGGCCTCCCCGAGGGGCTGGTCAGTGGGGCCCACGGCAGACGGAGCATGGGGTGGGGCCCGAGCTCCCAGGGTGGATCTCGGGTGGAGCTGCACCTGCAGAGCCCGCGTGTCCCTGAGGAGGCGGCGCTGGGTGGCACCAGCTCGTCTGCCCTGCCCTCGACACACAGCTCCTGGGCGTGCATGGGCCCCGCTGGTGCTCGTGCAGGAGCAGGTGGTGGCACAGCCTCTGCCACCCCAGGGACATCACTTTGCGGTATAAGGAGATCCGGCGGCAGAAGCAGGAGAGCAGGGGCCACAAGGGCCGCGCCGTCGGCAGCAGAGATGGGCACTCACCCAGACGGGGGGACGACCGGCCAGGGCAGGAGGGAGGGCCGGCTCCCAGCTGACCTGCTGTTTGTGACTCTCCCGTGTCCGCCTTCTGATTGTCCGAATTCCTGCTGGAACCTTCTGGCAGGCCCTGAGCCCTTGTGATTTTGTTTCCTTTCCTCCCAGCTGAAGCGTCTGCTCACAGGTGCGTGCGCACACGCTGGGCTGAGGAGGGCGTGAGGGAGGGCCCTTCCTGGACCCTGTCCGTGAGCATGAGTGTGCCTGTATGTGCACAAGTGCCGGAGGCTTCTCTCGAGCCGTGAGCTGGCACGCAGGGCCGGGCCTGTAGGGCAGCTGGTCCCATTGGAGTCTGGGTCTCTCTCCCTCAAGAACGGATCCCCTTCCTCCCCTCCCTGATGTCAGCCGGGCACACGTCCCTGTTCTCCCTGCCTCCGTGCGGTGGCCTCTGAGCAGTGTGGCCCCAGGCCCAGCTGCACCTCCACTCAGCCGCCAGCTGCCCCGTATGAAGGACAGTGATGCACGGGCTCCCCAAGGCCACTGGGCAGTGGTGGGTCAGAGCCGGGGAGGGGGCCACTTCCTGTGGTGGGAATGGGGAGCGGGAGCCCCTGGCCTGGCCTTTCGAGGGTAACACGTGGAAACACCAGGGCCCGGGGGTGTCTGCTCAGTAGCTCCTCCACAAGCAGGGAGAACAAATAAAGTGATGACAAAGGTCTGCAGCTTGGGGTCACCTTGCTGTCCCCAGGCTTCCAGGTCCAGGTTCCATCCTGGGTGGCACACGCTGAGGGGCAGGGGTCATGGGCTTTGTCCTGCTGGGCAGCCGCCCATTGGACCTGGCGGCCATCCCTGTCCCCAGCACTAGAGGCCCCGTCATCAGCCCTGACCCAGGCCCACCCGTGAGCAGAGCCAGCCCCACCTCCAGGGCTCAGGGCCCCACCAGCGGGTGCCTATGGGTCACCAGGCCTCCTGCAGGCCCCCTCGCTGGAGGATCTGAGGGCCGTGCGGCAGGAAGACGGGGGCCATTCGTGGAGGAGGATGGGCAGAGGCGTGGGCGGGCTTGTGGGCTCTGGGGTGACCAGCCGAGGTACCTGGGCCCATGGGAGGTGGCGGAGGGTGGGATTTCCAAGAAGGGACGTGTCTTTGTAGGCTGATAGCTGTAAGTTCAGGATGAAAGTTTTCAAGTATTTGCAAACGAAGAGGAAAGCACGGTGAGTTCCCACTTCCACTCCAGCTGCGAGGACCCTCCTTCCGTGGCCGTCACGTTCCCTCTGACTCGGACACGGCCAGCGGGGTTGTGGTGCCATGGGCTGCCCGCAGGCCCTGGCCGCAAAGGGCTTTGCTTTCTTTGTTTTTTTCCCCTTAACATTTATTTTGTTTTAAAGTTATCAATTGTTTTTAAATTATTGCCTAATACAGTTTAAAAACAAATAGGAAAAGAAAGTTACAAGTAAAAATAAGTTTGCGTGTTCACATTTCCGTGTGGCTGCCTCCCGGTGTTCGTGATCTCCTCCTGTGGGTTTGGTTCCTGTCTGGCGTCCTTTCCTGGAAGTGAGCTCTCAGCGTTTGTTTCTCTGTGACTGCCTTGGCTCCGGCCTCCTTTTGAAGGCGAGCTCTGACGAGACCCCGCTGCCCCTCGCCAAGGACCGTGGCCTGGACAGGCCCAGCTCCCGCCTGCAGGGCTCTCCTGGTGCCGTTGCCGCTGGAGCCACGTGGGGGTCGCTGAGTTCACTGAGCTCTTGAATGTCGGACGGACGTTTTTCATCAGCGTTGGGATGTTGCTAGCTCTTACTTCTTCCGGCACGCTCTGCCCCAGGGGGTTCCCACTGCAGGTGCCCGCAGGCCTCGGACCACCAGGTGTACCCCTCGGCCTCTGTGGCCCGGGCACCCAACCCCCAGGGGCCTGAGTGCTGCTCGTGGCCAGACTCTCCTCTCCCCCGGCCCAGCCGCAGCCCGTGCAGCGAGTTCCTCAGTCCTGTGTGAAGTTACCACGCGTCTTTAGAGTAGTTCTCAGCCTTTTGATTCTGTCACCCAGGTACTGCCGTCGTGGGGCCTGCCCCTCACACTGGGTGTGTCAGGTTAGCTCAGCTGCCTCCTCAGTGCCCCCCTCCCCAGGACACATTTCGGGCCTCATCCCGGTGGCTTTGGTCACTCATCCAGGTGTCCCGCTGTGGACAGGGCCCTCGTGGGGAGGACATGCAGGTGCAGTTCCCGTGCCAGGGCACCAGCACCCCGTGACGGTGCGCGCCTGAGCCCGCTGCTGCTGGGGGCTTGGTGCGCGGTCACCCCCCACCTTGCATTTGTGCAGCCGAGTTCTCCCTTCCCACCCTGCCTGTCTGTCCTTGGCTCTGGCTTTGGGCCCGTCAGCACTTGTCATGTTGGCCCTACACATGTCCCGGTGCAGCCGGGGGGTCTGCAGAGTGGCCTGCCCTGGGGTGAGCTGGTCAGCGTCTAGGGTCCTGACCCAAGTCACTGGGGTTCATCTTGTGGGTTTCCTGCCCCTGCCCCAAGTCATCCAGGGACACCTGGCCCCTCGGGGCAGCAGTGTTTAGAAACCTGGCTCCTGGGCACTTTAAAGGGCTTGAAGGCAGAAACTGGAAGTGCTGCACAGATGGCAAGCCGCTCCCACCGGGCAGCACTGCCCTCTTGGTTGCACAGGTCAGGGAGGGCCACTCCCTGTGCTGGCACCAGGGCCAGACAGAGCCAGCTAGGCTTGAGGGTGACTACGGCCCTCCTGTCCTGAGAGCAGGAGACCCAGGCTGGCCCCAGGGCACTCGGCTGAAGAGGCAGCAGGGGCAGCTGGCCAAGAGCCCCAACAGTGAGCTGCAGCAGGGCACGCCTGCTGGCACACGAGGGGCCTGAGGCCTGCTGCTCGCCAGTAGTTGGCCAAGGTGGGAGGACGTCGCACACACGCCCAGGCGACACTGCCTAAGGCCCCCGCTACACGTGCACCGGCCCTGGCCAGTTGGTCCGTGGCACAGACAACACATGGCCACCATACCTGGGAGCAGAGGGCTGGGGTCCGGGGACACAGGCTTTGTGGGCCCCCGAAAGAAAGGTCCAGGACCCTTCCTGCCAGAAAAAGTGCTTTAATAAGTATAAAGTTTTGGAAATTTCCCCCAAATTAACTGATGAGTTTCTCTTCCAGGGCAGAGCTAGGACACCTGGCGTCCAGCGCCCCGACCCCCAGGGAGTGGGGGCTGCAGCAGGGTGGGGGCAGAGGCTGTGCTGCAGAGGCTGGTGGGGAGGCAGAGGTGGGCCGGGCCTCAGGAGATGATCCTCAGGGAGGGCTTGCTCTCCTCCAGGGCCGTCAGGCGCGCGTCCGCCTCCGCGGTCCAGTAGATGTCGTACAGGCTGCACACAGGGAGGGGGTGGGTGGCCTGACCCTGCGGGGGCTGCCAGGGGGCCAGGCCCTCCCCTGGCTCCAGACACAACCCCCTGCCAGGCATCTACTTACACCAGCTGTTCCAGGGTGCAGCCAGGCTGCTGCAGGCTCCCCACCAGCTGCAGGATGCCGGGGTCCCCCATGCAGTTGTTGCTGAGGTCCAGCTGACGCAGGCTGGGGCAGGAGAGCAGGAGCGAGGCGAGAGCAGTGCAGCCCCTATCCGTCACCTCACAGTCGCCCAGCCTGGTGGCCGACGGGTCAGAGGTGAAGACCCAGGTGCACGTCCCCAGCGAGCACCCCGGGCCTCTGCCCACCAGAATCGTGGGGTGGGGTGAGGCGCAAATGTGGTTTTGGCTCACAGGACTGAAAGCCCCGGCAGTGGCCACAAAGCACTGGGTATATCTGATACCCAGCAAATCAGAGCCCCCCCGGGGTCAAATCCCATATGTGACCCTGAACCATGGGCCCCGGAGGGCAGGCAGAAGGCCCTCAAGACAAGGCATTCCCACGAGCCGTCCCCACCCAGATACAGGCTGGCACGAGATACGGAGCTTTCTGGAACAGCAGCGCTGAGTGCTGTGGACAGGCCACGAGGAAATGCGGACTCGGGGCCGTACACCCGGAGCCCTGCACACACCCTGACACTGCACGTGCGACAAAGCCCCCAAATCGGGGTGAGGCCTTAGAATCAGGTAACGGGAAGCCACCAGGAGGATTTCTGGACACGTGACAGAGAAAGCCTAGACTGCCTTGAAAAGAACGTGACAGAAAGCAGATGTCAGAGGCACTGCTGGTGAGGGCTCAGGAGGAAACGAGGGACTTGGGGGAGACGGAGCTAAAGCAGCAAGAGGCAGAGCTGGGGATCAACTCGGACGTAAGCCAAGCATGGAAACAGCCCTGGTTTCTTCCCACTTCAGACAAACCTAAGAAAGAGAGAAACTAAGAAAGAACCAGTAAGCAAAAAGGAATCAGAACATGATTTGGGATGTTTTCACCCCACTGAGATTGTAAGAGATGCTAAAATTAGGAGGTTCAGTGTGAAGAGAACCGGCTCTGGAGAGGAGGTCAAGGATAGTTTTGGACGCCCCAGGGCTCGGGCATGTGACTCGTGGCTCCCCCGCGCCAGCCTTCTCAGCCAGAGCCAGGGAAAGGGGATCGCCCAGGAAATGCCTGTGGAGGCCCCGACCCACGTGGGGGGCGACAGGGTTTCTGAGAGAGCTACTCAGCAGAAACTGCCCGCTGGACTGAGGATCAGGCAGGACAGAATGCAACTGGGTTCCCAAATTCTGTGCACAGAAACGGGCTGACAGGAAGTACTCAGCTGCAAACCTGTGCTGCCAGGTGAGAGGAAGGCCACCCCAACAGCAGGCCCTGGGTGCCAGCGGGTGGTGCTTCCTGCCATGCAGGGTGTTGCCAGGCCTCGGGACCTGGTGGGCTCTGAGTGCTCGGTGTCGCCGCCCTTCCACCCTCCGTGCTTGGGATGGGAACGTGTGTCCCTGTTCCCACACGCCTGCACCACGGCGCGTCTTGGGGACAGGCAGCTTCTTTTTCAGTCTCAGGTGTGGGGATGGAGAGGATGCTGCCCTGGAACGAATCTCACCCTCAGCCGGTTCAGGCAGCTTGGGTGCTGAGACTTGCGGGCTTCAGTTGATCCGTCTGGGCTGAGAGCAGGCGTGTGGGCCAGGGAGTGGGACACAGGGTGGGCTGCGGGCGGCCGAATGCCGGGGGCTTTGCAGGTGACCAGGTGGGGGTTACCCAGTCTCACCAGCTGGGGCCTACATGCAATCCCAAGATCCTTACGAGAGGCGCAGAGGAGGGGCCGGGGTCCTGTGGCCAGGCGGGGACCCTCCCTGGAGCCCCTGCAGGGAGCCTGGACACGGCACAGGGGCCTCCAGAGCCACTGAGTTTGTGGCAGCTTGTTGCAGCAGCCCAAGAGTGTGCTTTGCCACCACTAACGCTGCCAGCTGAGCTTGGTGGGCTTTGACGGGGAGCGCAGGAGGGCAGCGGCTAGCGGGGACGGGGGATGGAGAAGGCAGTAGCCCCCACTGAGGTGCTGCAGGACGGCCCGAGCCCCCTCCCATCCGGGCACCAGCACAGGGCAGGGGCGGCGCCAACACTGCTTTCACCCCTGCTGGAAGCCCCCAAGAACCCTAGCACCCAGGAGTCCCCCCTGGCCCCTGGAGGGCTCCCCTCAGGGAGAAATGGCAATGGAAACCCTGGCTGCGGACCAGCCACTCAGGGCTCCAAACACCTGAGAAAACGCACGGCCGAGGGTGACGGGGCCCCGGGAGCCTCCAATGAGAATCACAGACCAAGACGAGAAGAGGACAGAGAAGGAGCAAAACGTGGCAGCCAGTGAATCAGCAGGTGGGTCAGAAACACTCTTAAGGCAACGGGTGTCCAGCCTGAGAGCCAGCAGGTGCCCGGGGCTCTGAGAGGAAGGGGGGAGCCAACCAAGAGGGAACACTTGGAGCAGGAAACCCAGGCTTCCTCACGGCCAGCAGGGTCAGCGATGACCTACGTCAGTCAGAGAAGATGGGACAAGATCTTCACAGTTCCAAGAAAGAAAACACTCATCACGGAGAGGACCACAGTGGCTGACGGCCAGCGGACAGCCAGAAAGTGATGCCACGGCACCTCCCATCAGGGTGCGATGAGTGACCTGCGGAGGCCCAGGGTCTCCAAAGAGGACCTGCTTCATGACCCTTTCTTAGGAAGGTCCTAGAGAATCACAAAAGCGGGAGGAAACCAGAAGCAAGGGGACCCTCCACAAGAGGGAGACCGAGGGCTGCCTCCAAGGGAAAAAGAAGTGGGCACTGAGCGGGCATCACAGGAAATGCCGTGAAGAGCGTTTTCCTGTCTGTCATTTGCTCGGCTCATGGAGAGGGGCACGCAGAGCAGTGCACCAAGGCAAGCAGGGCACAGAGAAACGCTGTGGGCTCAGCTGAGCGGCGCTCACCCCAGCAGGCCCACGAGAGCATTTGGCACTCACTGGGGCCCGTGGTGCAGGTGGGGAGCAAGCCCCCATGTCCAGAAGCTCCCACCTGCACGTGTGGGCGCACGCCTCACACAGACGTGCGGGGGCACTCACCAGAGGATCCGCAGCGTGGTGCCAGGCTGGCCCAGGCTCTGGCAGATCTGCTGCACACCCGCGTCCCCCAGCTTGTTGTTGCTCAGCTGCAACTCCAGGAGGGACCTGTTGTGGGTCAGCATGGCGCCGAAGTGCGGGCAGCAGGCAGCCGTGAAGCCGCAGGTCTTCACCCTGCGGGGGACAGATGGGCACCACACTCTTGCCAGCTGCCCCCCGAGCCCTCCCTCGGGAGGCCCCACAAGGCCGCGTCCTCTGGGCCAGACGTCCCTCCAAGGCCCCTGAGCAAAGCCCGACCCTCCAGGTGAAGGCCCCTGGACTGGTCCCTGCCGCCGCCACTGCCCCACGCTCACCACAGCGACTCCAGCCGGCAGCCCGGCTCCTGCAGGCTCTCGCACAGCAGCTGGGCGCCCCCGTCCCCCAGCTCGTTGCCCGCCAGGCTGAGCTCCTTCAGGCTCTCCTTGGCCTGCAGCACCCGGCACAGGTCTCTGCAGCCCTCGGCGGTGACGTCGCACTCCCAGAGCCTGCAGGTGGGGAGGGAGACGTCACGAGGGACCACAGGCGTCCTGCAGGCGGGTCTTCCCCGTGAGGCCGGGGCCACTCACCACAGAATGCGGAGCCGGGAGCTGGGGCTGAGCAGCCCCGGGCACAGTGCGGCGATGCCCGCGTCACCCAGCTTGTTTTCGCCCAGGGCCAGCTCCTGCAGCGAGTCCTTGGCAGCCACAATGCTGCACAGGTCCTTGCAGTTGGCAGACGTGACGCCGCAGCCCTCCAGCCTGGGGGCAAGGACACAGGGCCGCGGGGAGCAGAGGGGCAGGCGGGGAGCGAGTGCGGCGCTGGGGGCCCTGCGGGGCGGTCGGCAGCCCCTTCCCAGGGCTCCTTGTAGACCTTGCCCCCACCGCTCTCGCTTCCCTTCTCACCCCTCCCAGCGGTCCCCCAAACCCGCAGCAGAGCCGAAGCCTCCCTCCTCGCTGCCCCCTGCCCCCCACTCCCTCTGCTGCACCACCGTGGCCACCTCCTGGCATTGGGTCACTGGCCCCTGGGCCTCCAGGCACCCACAGCCCCCCATGCCAAGGTTCAGGACGGGGTGCACTTGGGGTGCCTGGGCCACGCTTACCTGAGCGTTTCCAGCTGGCAGGCGGACTCCGCCAGGCCCCTGCACAGCTGTTGGACGCCGGCCTCGCCCAGGCCATTGTTGCTCAGCACGAACTCCCTGATGCTGGGTGTGGCCCTCAGCACCGAGGCCAGGTGCCCGCAGCTGCTGGCCGTCAGCTGGCAGTACTCCAGCCTGGGGGAGATGCGCAGCTCCCACCCACCCAGCCACGGCCCTCCTGGGACCCCCCACCGCAGCCTTGGGGAGGGCCTCCCACCATGTTGGGCCCAATGCCACCCCCGGAGAGAGAGGGCAGCCCCGCACACGAGGCCCAGGGCCTGGCAGGCACTTACGACAGCTTCTCAAGGTGGCACTTGGCATCCAGGAGCCCCTCGCAGAGCAGCTGCAGCCCCGCGTCCCCCAGGGGGTTGTCACTGAAGTTCAGCTCTCGAAGGGCGGGCAGGGCATGAAGCACACCAGGCAAGACAGTGCAGCCGGCCTCCGTCAGGCCGCAATTATGGAGACTGGAGCAAACAAGCGGGCTCAGGGCGGCTGGAAAGGTGGGGGGATGGACACAGAGACAGCGTCGCGGGGAGGGGAGGTCCCAGCCCGCGCCCACCTCAGTTTCTGGATCTTGCAGGTGGAGTTCTGCAGGCCCTGCAACACCAGGCGCAGGCCGGCGTCGCCGAGCTCCTGGGTGTGCAGGCTGAGCTCCCGCAGGCAGGGGTTGGCCTGCAGCGCTGGGCCGATGTCCGCACAGTGCTCCTCTGTCAGGCCGCAGTCGTCCAGCCTGCAGGCGAGAGGGGTCAGCAGTGTCAGCTGCCCTCCAAAACCCTCACACGCGTGTGCCGGTGTGATCTGGGTCGCAGCATAAATTGCATGTCTTAACTGTGGCTGGACTCAGCCTAAAAGTTTCTGTGCTGTCCTCGGGAAATTCAAAGCTTTAAAAGAACGACTACAAGGAAGTGCTTGAGAAAGGACAGGACGTGTCAGCTCGAAGGAGCTTCCAGTGGTCACAGCCGGGGCAATGTGAGCAAGAAAATGGACAAATCCAGATTATAACCCAGAATAAGTTATACATCCCGAGTCCATGCAGATTAGAGATTCCATAAATACAGGGAAAAAAGGCAGCTCTTCCTTACAGAGAAATGACAACAATTGCAGAAGAATAAGGAAAATGCAAAATCCCCACAAGGCAAACACCCAGGAAGAAGTTGAAGATCCGCTAAAGGATGCTGAAACCGCTGATGAAAGTCTGAGGAGAACAGGATTTCAGCAGCGTCTCAAAGCGCTATCACCCAAGATACTGTCAAAAACGGACTTCAGTGCGTGGTCCCCACCACCGTGAGCAGGGCTGCAGGTGGCTGAGCGTCACCATCGGACGCCCCTGGCACCATTCCTGTGCCAAAAACGTGTAATCACATTGGGCATGAGTGCGCCAGACAGAACCCAGCAGGGGGATGGTCACCAACGCCTGATGCCCCTTGGCAGCGCCCGTGAAAGCGCCAACGCTGGGGGGGGGGGTCTGCAGCGCACAGGCCTCTGAGCAGCCTTTGCAGATTTCCTGTTAAGTTGAAAATTACTGCAACGTAAAAACTCAGAAAGAAAAGGATAGAGACAAGCAGGCCTCTCTCGTGCTTGTGAAGGTGGAGGCCTGGGAGAACAGTGAGGGGGCCTGGCAGGGAGCCCCCCACGAGCCGGGGGAGCGGGGCCAAGCTGGAGGAGCCTGGCGAGCCCACCCGGGCCTGGGCCCACTGGCTCAAGTCAAGAATACTTTTCACACTTTCTAAATGGTTACGTAAGTTCACAAGGAGAGGACTAGTGACGGGGACGACAGGCAGTTCAGGGCCTGCCCGAGGCCGGCCGCGCCTACCTGATGGCCGCGTACTGCCGCATCAGAGGCAGGAGCTCAGCCCACCTGGCACCGCTCAGCTGCTCGCACTGCACGTCGAGGTTCATGGTGAGAGGAGGTGCTTTCTGGAAGGCAGGAGAACACCTCAACCAAATTCTCTCAGAGACCCAGCAGATGGGAGAATTAAAAACCCAACAGGATCCTGGGGGGCTGGTGTTTCCGGAAGAGGCCATGACCCCCCGTGGTGGTGTTCCCAGGCACAGGCCAGCATGGGCAGCTGAGCTTTGGGGACGCACTGTGAGACCACCGGGCTGGGTGAGGCCTGGCACCCACCCTGCCTCGCCATTCCCACAGCAGGTCTGTGCCCACCCCGAGGGGACATCAGCCCAGGGTGAGCCCACGGGAGGAGCCACGAGGCTGGAGGGGCCAGGGCAGACACAGGCCCTGAACTGCTCGCTGGGGACAAGCGCAGAGTGGAAAAATGAGCAACCACCTGACCCCCTCCAAGCTCCTGAGGCCGTGAGGGGGCTGTGGGGGCCAGGAGCCCAGGAACCCACCTGCCCGGGGACCCTGCCAAGCCAGGCCCCTCCGTGGAAGGAAGAGTCGCACAGCTCGCCCCTCCCCCAGCCTCAGCAGGGGACAGACACCCAGGACCATGGACACAACTCCTGAGCTCTGCGGAGGCAGGACGTCCCGCAGGGGTTACGGGGTGTGGAGGTGCCGGGCAGAGCAGTGGGTCCCATTCGAGAGCAGCTGAAATCCCAGGAAAAACGCCATCGCAGCTGCCCTTTAAAAGGTCACGCTGAGGAGGACGAGTCCTGGGGGGCAGGGAGTCGGGGGTGGGGGGCAGCTGCGGGGACTGGGGGTGCCGAGAGGTAGGGGCCAGGTCCCGGTCAGCCCTTGGTGGTGGCTGTGCCGGCTGCACCATGTCCCCTCAGGCCAGACGCCCCCACTGCGGGAATCACTTCTTATGGAAATGCCCGGGACTGCCCCTGGCAGCTGTGGCCAGGGGGGGCGATGCTGGCGGAGGAAGTGGGGCCAGGCTGGGGCTGCGTGTCCACCCCCCACCCCCAGCGCCCACAGTCCCAGGAGGCCAAGCAGGTGCTGCCCAGGGAGGGGACACTGGCAGAGCCGCCCTAGGCAGGCCAGCTGTCCGCTCAGGTGGGGGACCGGACCCTGTGGGAGGGGCCCCACAGTGGCCGCCTTGCCCACGGCCGCCCTCCCCGGGCCTGGGCTGAGGCCGGAACTCAGCTGTCCTCACGGCCAGGGCGGGCAGGCACATCTGGGCCCACTGCAGCCCAGGTCCCCAGCGCGGGGCCCTCTCCAGACAACCCCTTGTGCCAGCCCTGGCCTGTGTTCCCACCAGCCTGGCTGCAAGACCCTTCACAACTGACCCCCATCTCCTGTCCCCCAGACCCTGAG
>PVKY010005628.1:0-17119 GCA_004027775.1 Bradypus variegatus
AATACCAAACCTTGTCTGAACTGCCTCCAGAATTGCAAACTTCCTCAATTAACATTTTGCCTAGAAACTGAAACAATATTTGTAAATTAGTCACAAATTTCCTTAGGTTAAAAAAATATGTATCTTTTAATTGCATTTAAGGTGATTACATAAGTGAATATTCTTGTTCATAGGAAATGCACATAGAAGTACTATGTATTTAAGGAGTATGTGTGCAACCTGCTCTCAAATGTTCAGAATATAGACATAAGACAGACAGATAGATAGATAGATAGATAGATAGATAGATAGACAGACAGACAGACAGAAAGAAAGAAAGAAAGAAAGAATAATACAGGAAAGGTGGCAAAATGTTAAAATTAATGGATCTGGGTATCTGGAGGGTGGGGGTATGTTGGAGTTCTCCGTATGGGGTTCGTATTATGTTTGCTATTGACCTGTAAGTTTCAAATTTTTCAAAATAAAAAGTTAAAAGAAATAATTACCCATTGGGTTTTTGAAATGCAAAATGCAAGAATCCCAAACACTGGGTCATGAAAGCAAAGATTTTGTCTATTTTTTATGTGACAATAGATAGTTAATTTCATTCTATATTTCAATAAATACTGGGTCCCCAAACCAACAAGCATGATATAATGTTACTTTTAAATTTGTTGTCAACATGAGCGAATCTCAAAAACATTATGCTCAGCAAAAGAAGCAGACACAAAAGAATACATATTGTATGGTTCTATTTTTATGAGTTTTAAGAACAAGCAAAACTAATCCACAAGGACCGGTATCAGAATAGAAGTCACTTCTGATTGAGGAGGAGGACAGGCTAGAAAAGGAAATGAAGGAACTTTCCAGGGTTATGGCAATGCTGTTACTTACATGGGTGTATAAATTTATCAAAATTCATCAAACTGTCCACTGAAGATCTCTGCATTTTACTATATGTTAATATACCTTAAGACAAAATGTAATTGTTGACAAAAAAGCTTTTTCTTGCATAAAAATGTAGTAATAAAATCTGTTATTACTGAGTTTATAAGTATATATATGCATCTTTAAAAGTAAATTTTCTACTATTTACATTCTAGTAGTTTTAGAAGAAAATGAGGGTGTAAAACCCAAGTAATAAATATTAACATCAATTTTTGCCAGAATCATGGTGCCCAAAACAAAGAAAGCGCCTCTTCTAATTTTGATTCAAAAAACAAACTTTTATTTCAAAAAAACCTCTAAGAGACTGACTGAAAATCCTAAAATTTGAATAAAAATCCTACATGCTTTCACTTAAATAGGTATATAGCAAAACGAACTCAACGGCTTGGACAATTTAACCTCATTTTTGCCTTAATATCCTCATCAGTAAAATGGAAAAACTCTTAGATGATTAAATGAATTAATACATGTAATACTTAGAGTAGTGCCTGGCATACAGCAAGCTTCAAAAGTATTAAGCTAGTATAAATGAATGACCTTAATAATCGCCAGCTATGTGGCCTTGGACAAATGATTTCACCTTCCTATTCCACAACTCGGCTCGATAAGGTAGAAGGGCTATATTCAATGGCCTATGTTCCTATATTTTTACCTGAATTGCACCTAATTACTTGCAAAGAAAGATTAAACATTATCTCTGTCTTATACAAACCTCTGAAGCCCAAATAAATTAAATGATTTGTCCAAAGAGAAAGTAAGGTAAAGGCAGAGTCAAATTGAGGATCCAGGTATTCTGAGAGTGATCAATTCTGTTCTCTCTGACATTTTACAGCCCTCCTTTCACTTCTCTTCTGATGAAGTTAGTGTCTCAACTCTCAGTTGTTTATTAACACCAAATCTCCAAAGATACTATATTGTTATAATAAAAATTGTTTGCCTAAATATCCTCCAGTACCTAATACATGTACAAAATCCACATCACATCTGAGTTGCTATAACTCCATTTGATATTTTAAACACACACACACAAAATACAAGGCTACAGAACTTGACCAAGTTCACATGGCAAGTCAACAGGAGAAATGGGAGTTCAGACTGAGTCTTGTGTTTGCAGACTTCATGAAATCTGATTTTCTTAAGACATTATTCATAATTCTCAGTCAGCTCATTAGGAAAAGGAAAACTAGTTGGAAGACCTCTTGTGCTTAATTGTGATCAAAGACCAGGCAGTCTCCAGTCATAGTAGAGTTTACAATGGGAAAGTTCAGTTTAGCTTGCCTGTCCCATTCCTCCAAATAACATTTCCCACAGCTGTCAGAACAGTTTATGAACAGGAACAGTTTACCACCATTCTCTCACTGGTGACTGACTTAAATCTTCACAAGACACCCAATGAAAACTAGTCATTAAAGTGCACTTTAAAACAGTTTTTCCTGATTATAAAAATAAGACATGCTCATTATAGAAAACCAGGGAATGAAGCAGAAAACAGTCACACTTGTTCCATACAGAAATTAGCCACTATTAACATTTCCATCCACATCCTTGCAGGATCTCTCCTGTGCATATAATTGTATCAGTCCCTTACCAAACATGATTTAAGAACAGCAGAACAAAGGGGAAATAGCATTCTAGTTCTCTGGAAGACTAACTTCATTCAGTGTTTTCTGAGTAAGCCAAAACCATATTTACAGGGAGCTGGAGAGAATGAGATAAGCACTTGTTCCTTTTCATTCACTCCATGGCAAACAGTGGAATTCACGTTGCAAGAACCATTATACAACCAAAGACCAGCTAATCAGTATGTTTGCTTTTTAAATAGCAGCCCATTACATAAATAAACACACATACATGCATACACACATATATGCGCCCACGCACACCCACACACAACGTCTTGCCGGTAGGAGGAATGCATACAGTACAAGGAATTCAGTCAAGACTACCTTAAGAGAAGGTCAAGACTACCTTAAGAGTAGGTAAAAGGATGGATATCTGCAAGGTTGATTTAAAATTAATGACCTCTCTCACAAATATATTTTGTGAGCTCATCAGATGAAGGAGCAAACTAACTACAGAAAATCCTAAGTGTTGGTTTCACAAGGCTGTAACTTATTTACATGTAAATAAACACGTAAGAGTTTCAATAGTTAGTCCGTAAATATTTAGTGTACTCTGTACCAGGTAGAATATTAAATGCTGGAGAGAGGGAGAACAAAACAGCAATCATTCTCTACTTTCACAGGGCTTCCAGTCTACTACCTCTTTAAATATGATGTCAACCAGGCATGTATCTTTAAGCAAGTCACAACATCCCTGAATAAATGATGCTCTCAAATCCTTGTGAGGATCTAAGATGTATGTGAAAGCACCTTATAAATTATGCTACCAAAAAGAAAAGAATGGAAATTTCAACTTTATACAGAGATACCTTAAGGTAAAAGGGATACCTGGACTTTTGTCCAAAGCACTGCACAGAGCAATCATGTTCAATAAAAATTATTTCATTTCTTTTATGTCCTTTTATTTATAAAAGACAATCACGCAAGTTGCTTAATAATATCCCTTTTCACAATCTCTAAAACTTTCATATAATCTTTCTCTGAAAATGACCCATAAAAATAACTGAAATTAAGTTACCCATGATGGGGTCATTTTTCTAGTTCAAAAAGCACCCTCATTTCATAACAAACAAGGGGAAATGGGGAGCCAAATCAAAAGCACCTCATTCAAACTTAAGAAAAAAGTTACCTTTTAATTTAAGACTCATCATGGAAAGTTTCAACCTAAGAAAGCATTTTTAAAATGTTACAGGCTCTTCCAAAAGAAGTTAGAGTGACAGCTTAATTGTGGTACTTTGCAAGCAATGGGAAGCAAGTAGTAATTATTCATCCCTTTGTTCTCAGTCTCTAAGACTCTAAGGTCCTAGAAATTATAGGATATAACCAAACTGCTTTCCATAAAGCACAGATTTTTTAAATATACTCTACACAATATCAGGTCATCATATCTAAGAGAGGCAGACTAATTTCTCAGACAATTTCCTATCTTATGATTTGCACTTTTCAAATTTAGCCACCTCGATGGAGGGGATGGAAAGATGTAGGTGTTCTTTTTTGCTTTTATTTTTATTTTGGTGTGAGGAAACATTTCAAAAATTGATTCCAATGATGAACACACAAATGTATGATGGTGCTGTGAATAACTGATTGTATACTGTGGATGACTGTAGGGTGTGTGACTATATCTCAATTAAAATGTAATTTAAAAAAGTAAATGAATGCACAACTATATGACAACACTGTGAACAACTGTACACTTTGAATGATTGCACGTTATGTGATTATATCTCAATACAATTACATTTAAAAAAATTAGCCACCTCAACAATTACTTGCTAAAAGATGGTAAATTTAGCAAGAATACATGGAATTGGACACATATGCTGTTGACGAGAGTTAAGATGAGACAACCTGTCTATAGAGTAGCTTGAGTATATTTGTTTTTAAAATTTGAAACAACAAGCCCACTTTTAGGAATTTATCCTAAGGAAATAGCACATAAAAATATCCAAACAAGTTCATCACAGCATCGTTTTTTAAAGAAAAATTGGGAATGTCCATTAACAGGTAATTGCTGTAACATGACAAATCCATGTCACAGAACACTAAACACCCATTAAGACAACATCGATTTGACTGGAAAGTTGTTCTTTAAGTATTTCAGCAGATGATATTTAAGAAAAAAAGTAAAAGACTAGATGATTATACACCAAAACACTGGGTGGTACTACATCTAGGTGGGATTGTGGGTCATCTCTACCTTTCTTTAATCTCATGGGTTGTCTCAACTGCTTTGCTTTTTAACACTGAACACTGTAGCTTTCATAATCAGAAACAGACAATTTCATTTTGAAATTTAAAATGCTGATTAAGTTCAAACTCCCTAGTTTTTGTTCTGTAGCACTACCAAAACTTTGATAAACACTCTGCTTAGCTCTGTGTGGCCTATGGACTCAGTCTAATTTCTTGTCAATTATATACTTGGTTTCTCTTACAGAAAAATTGTAGGAATGGATCCAAGATGTAAGAACTATCCTATTTCAAATTAACTATCTTGTCTTTATACCAATTCTTTCCAATTATGTCAGAATGTATCAATATATTTATAATTTTCTTACATTTTGCCAGATTATCAATCCAGGAATAATTGAGAATAAATGAATTTCTATTTATCTTCTGCAACTAAGTTACAAAAGCATTTAACTTAAGGAAATTAAATTTAGACCCCAGAAAAATGAAATTAGAAAAGCTTGTTACTATTTCTCATAAAAGTCTCTTTCTGAACATTGTGGGAAGACACAAACAGGCCCATAAAAGGCCCAATCTGGGCAAATCCAATATGATGCTCTTTAGTAGCCAGCACCAAGACAATACCTCTGTGGTTAGCAAGCAGTCCATCTTATGAGAAGAAAGTATCTAACTACATTAGCATATGTCTTCACTTTACTCATTATATCAACAATTTATAATAGAGCTATGAGGTATTTCACCTTTAACAAAATAGCTTTAATGTAACTAAATTTCACAATTTCCTTGTGGTTTTTCATCTCTTTTATGACTTACCATCTTACACCCAGTTATCCTGGCTGCAAAGTCCTGGTACCATGTCCCTAAATAATTGCTTTCAAAATTTTACTACCACCCATAAGAAATACATTTACAATGTAACCAAGTACACACACATAAACATAAAAAAAAAAACTTTCCTAAATCAGTATTTACTTTCACTATATGTAATATACAGATATTTTCTACTTTTTTTTAATGCTGGTCATGACCCACCACATTGATATCATTACCCTATTAGGTTGCCACCTGCCATCTAGATAACACAGCCCTAAAACTTAATACAGTGATGAACTAAACTCCTTGCCTCTACCATCTTCCCCCATCAGTGAAAAAAATGAGTGAAATCTAGCAAGTCTATTCCAAGTGCAGACCTTGGCACAAACCTGAGACATCCCAGATCCCTCTGAAGTTCCTGCAACACCGTGACTATTCCTACTGGCAGATGGGATGCAAATATTGAAAGGTTTCTCCAGACAGACTGCAGAAGCAGAAACCTTTCCTAATGCCTTATCAGTGACATTAGTGAATTCTGCACTTGACAATA
Source organism: Bradypus variegatus (assembly GCA_004027775.1). Classification (NCBI taxonomy): domain Eukaryota; kingdom Metazoa; phylum Chordata; class Mammalia; order Pilosa; family Bradypodidae; genus Bradypus; species Bradypus variegatus. The sequence continues at coordinate 6,103 of PVKY010005628.1, forward strand.
CAGACTAGGTTTACCACTGCTCCATAGGATGACTCTTCCAAGAAAACAAAATAGGATTCTAATATGATACCCTTACATTTTTAGATAACTTTTCATGCACATCATTTCACCTGATGCTCCCTGACAGCCTGTGAGTTGAATAGGGAGGTCACTCTTCCTCATTTTACTAATGAGAGAACTAATGATAAGAGGGGTTACATGGCTTGCAAGAAACAACACAGCTAAGGAATAGCACAATCCAGGTTCGAACCCAGGACTAACTGGCCTATCCGCACTCATTTCTACAACAATTTTCATTCTAAACACACATACAAATATGAGTCTAAAAAGTATATTAAGTTTCCATACACAAAAATGAAAATGAAAGCATCATATAAGTGTTGGTATCATAACTAAAAACAGCAACAAATATTATCAATTTTGGTAGCATCTAAAATTTACTGGGAATCCTAGTTCAATCCTACAGGATATTTGATCTCATACTTTGCCTTAATTGGAGTTTCACTGATTATAAGATTACATATAAATTCACCATATAAAATTACAAAATTAGGTGGCCTATAAGAAACTGACCACATTCACTGCACAAACTCCCCCAACGAATTCTTAGTCTTTTGAGGCTTCAACTAAATTATGAAGTTCTCTACGTGAAACCCAACTTGATTTCAACACTAAGTTAATTACAACAACATAAGCATGGTGTTTCTGCGTAATACTTGCAACATGCACTCAATTTCCAGAGTACTTTTGGACACCGTCTAAAATCCACAAGCTAAAAAAACACCAAAACAATGTGGCACCTTTTGTTTTCTTAATGAAAAAAGGTTTGCCTACCTATATAAGACGCCTACCAAATAACACACAAAATTACAAATTACTAAATATTTCCAGAATCAAACTGGAGAAACTATTTGAGGTGAACGAATACAGGCCTTAATCATACAGATGAGGAAACCAAGGCCCGGAGAAGTTGCATGACATTCCCAAAAGCAGTCACATAGACAACTGATGACACAGAAGGTATCAGAATGTAAGTCTGTCTGCCAATCAAGAGCTTCCCATTATTCTACATACTCTGAATTTAATAAAACGTGCTCTTAAAAACAAATGTAACTAGCACCTATAAAACCAAGACCCATTTAAGACATAAGTACTAGGGAAGAAGATCATGTACAGAGACAAAGAAAACAGAATCTCAAAAGTTTCAAAACACCACAGACTGAAAACTGGCTCTTTAATCCAATGCAAGATATGAAGTAGCGTTTAATAACTAACACTGCTATCAACCACTATAACTGTCCTTTTTTTCCATCTCAATACTATTCATTTCCTCAACAAAAATCTGAGGGTCTAGTATACACTGGTAACTATACTAGGTACTGGGGACATCAAGGAACAAAACAGACATGGCCACTGGCTCTTATAGTGTACAGCTGAGTGCACATCTCTAAAAATACTACTCCACGATTTAAAAAGATACTTGCCAAACTCCTTCTCCACCGTACACAACTTTAACACTTTCCTTCTATCTCTTTCAAACTTAAAACAACCCTCATCACACCCCTCTGAAACATGAATACTCCCTTTGGTAACTCAGCATTCCACTTGACCACAGAAGGGGTTAACCAGGACCACCACAGATTTAAAAGCTGACTTTATCATTCCTCGTGGCTTGGGACAAACTGCAAGAACTTTTCACAATCCACAGTAAACCTCCCTGGTCCACAACATTGATTGCAAATGACTGCTAACTCACCTCACTCTACCTTCCACTTCACCAGAAAACTGAATCATAGATGGTTAAGGAACAACTGGGACATTAATATACTGGGAAGCACCTTCAGTGGAACCCTTCATGAGCTAGAAGTAGACTCCGCTTCTTTCCTCTGGATTCTGCAATATATCTCTGGATGCCCCTCCACAAGCAGCATCTAATTTTATCAAGTGTGTTCCTAAAGACTTGTGAACAAATAACTTCTGGCAACAAACCTGTTTCTCCTACTCACATCCATTATATTTTAAGAGATGCTCAATTTTCAGCTTTAAATTTATTAGGCCTCCCCTTCTTCCTTACCTCTCAAATTCTTAAAGATCTATAAACAATTAAAAGCATTGTCAGAAGTCATTATTAAAGGGAATCTTTTGGGATACCAAAGGCGACCTAAAGCAAAAGTTCATATCCTGGGCCAACCAGCATCATTCAGGGAGCTTTGTAAGGATGGATTCCCAGGCCCCACCCTGAAATTCTAATTCACTAGGTCCTGCACAGGGTCCAAGAATCAACATTTTAGACTATCTATAATATTTCTGACAACCAGCCCTTCACTAGGCAACCACTGACCTAAAGAACCTATGAGTTGAGAATGGCTTGTCATTAACTACAAATGGGCTCTTGGCCACCAGAAAATGACAGAGGTAATTAGAGCCAAAAGAGGCTTTCATAGGCAACCAATCCTCCAAATTTAGTTTAATATCACACACTGTACTGGGTTTATGCAAAACAGTGTCCTTCTGTATGCTTTCCACCCTCTCAAGTCCCAAGACCTAAAAGGAAAGACTTTCTGCATGCTACCAATACACTTTACTTGCTCCCTGGTCTTGGTCTCCATGCAAAAACAACACAGATCATGTCTCTGAAACAGTCTTCAGTCTGAAAGAGGAAGGTCCTCATCACTTCCCCAAGGAAAAATCACAAACACTTCACATAAAATAAACCATCTCATGTAATTCAACCCAGGCCTCTGATGGCATCACCCTTCACTATGTAAGAAACTAAGATGAACAAAAACTAGAAGAGGAGTAAGGCACACTTTGGGGGGTGGGGGGTGGGGGGGTGAAAAAAGATATTGTCAAATAAAGTGGATACTGAAATACTAAAACAGAGAACACTAAAACAGGCTTCTAGAGAAGATACCTGAGTATCAATATCCAACAGCAGCTCATGTGCAGAACTCACAAGTGAAATCATGAGACCCAAAGACAGTTTATTAAAGTGGCCATAAAATGTACCCCATAATTTTCCATAGTTTTCCAGCCCAAAGGACGATATCTTACGGGTCAAGAAGCACGATTTCTGCCTGAGAAATAACACTGTAATCTCTGGTGGAACTGTTCGCCCTGTGTCCCCCGAGCTCCCTCGATGGCACCGAACCATCCTTCCCAGCCAAGTACTACCAGGTCAGGAGGATGCCTGGCTGCACAGTTAGGGAGCCACTCCTCCTTCCCACAAGGCCCAGGCCCGCACCGCTCACGCTGTGGCTCCTGCTAGCCCCCGACCTCCCCCGCTGGCCACGGTGGACACCCGCAGGCCCGGTGGGGGGAGAGGGGCGCGCACCCACCTCGCGCGGGTCCTTGGACACCTGGCCGGACTCTCGGGGGGTGGCGCCCCACACTCCTGGCCCCTGGGCCCGGCCTCGTCAGGCCTCTCCCGCCCGGGACCCCGCCCCCCCCGCGCCGAGGGTCGGAGCACACCCACTAAGCACCCACTCCCCACACCTCCCCCTGGCGGCAGCGGAAGCCGCCCGGGACGCCCATCCCCGGGCTCTGCACGCTGTCCACAGCCCCCCGCGGGCCGCCTTCTCCTCAGAGGGTGACAGCCGCCGCGCCGCGGCTGAGGCCGGCCCCTCCTCCAGCTCCTCCGCACGCCCTGAAGAGACGCGGGGTGGGCTTCTTACCGGGCGGTAGGACATGGCGAGGCCCGCCACAGCACGGCCACCTCCGCCACCCCACGAGGCTCCCAGCCAGGGCCGGCGTGGGGCAGCGCCTGGGCCGCTGAAGCGTCTCCTCGGGCTGCTCTGCCGCCGCTGCCGCCACCGCCTTCTCACAACCACAACAACATGGCGGCAGCGGTCACACAGAGCGCGATCCCGACGCCGAGCCGGGCCGCCAGCGGGGGCGCGCGCGCACGCTCGGGCCCTCATCTGGCGGCAGGGGAAAAGGGGCGGGCCGCCCTGGGTTTGGCGGGGGAGGGGCCCTGACCCGTTGGCCACGCCCCAGGAGCGGGCGGGGCGACGGGCCAGCGCAGGGAGAGGCGGGCAGAGAAGACTAGTCCAAAAAGACAGGTGGTTAAAACTTCAACTTCCATATGAGACCAAGGGAAGACATGTCTATTTGGTACAGGATCTATATTTTCCAAACAGTACAACTCTACAGTCAGTTGGTTCAAACACCACAATTACATGGAATTTTGAATAGGAAGTGAGATAAGGTAGGTTAGTATAGGCTAAAGTGAAATAATAACACATTCTAAAGTAATTTGGGCAGATAATAAAATATATATTTACAGCCTCCCCCACCACCCAACCCCGAGGAGCTGGGGGAAGGTGCAGATGTGTTGGACTTCCTCACCTGGATTGGTGTTGATGGTGTCACAAACATTGGGACTGGCGGTTTGATGTGCTGAGCCCTCGATCATGGGACTTGCCTTTATGTAGCTTGTTATTGCAAAGGAGAGGCTAAACTTGCGTATAATTGTGCCTAAGAGTCTCCCCCTGAGTACCTCTTTGTGGCTCAGATATGGCCCTCTCTCTCTGACTGAGCCACCTTGACAGGTAAACTCACTGCGCTCCCCCCTACGTGGGACCCGATGCCCAGGGGTGTAAACATCCCTGGCAATGCAGGATATGACTCCTGGGGATGAATCTGGACCCGGCATCGTGGGACTGAGAGTATCTTCTTGAACAAAAGGGGGATGCAAAATGAGACGAAATAGAATCAGTGGCTGAGAGATCTCAAATGGAGTCGAGAGGTCACTCTGGTGGACACTCTTATGCACTATATAGATAACACCTCTTAGTTTTAATGTATTGCAATGGCTAGAAGTAAATACCTGAAAATACCAAACCCCAACCCAGCAGTCTGGACTCCTGAAGATGATTATACAATAATGTAGATTACAAGGGGTGATAGTGTGATTGTGAAAACCTTGTAGATCACACCCCCTTTATCTAGTGTATGGATGGATGAGTAGAAAGATGGGGATAAAAACTAAATGACAAATGGGATGGGATGGGGGGATGATTTGGGTGTTCTTTTTTCATTTTTATTTTTTATTCTTGTTCTGATTCTTTCTGATATAGGGAAAATGTTCAGAAATAGATTGTGGTGATGAACGCATAACTAGATGATCATACTGTGAATGGTTGACTATATACCATGGGTGATTGTATGTTATGTGCATGTGTTTGAATAAAACTGAATTAAAAAAAAAGTAAAGAACTAGTTGAAAAAGAGCAGGACACAGGTATCACAAGAAAATATTATATGGATATTATTGGTTATCAGAATTTAAATCCTCTTTGGGCAAGATTTTATATACAAGTACAAGGTACCATAAGTGTTACAATGTTTGTTTCTTTTACTTTGTTATAGTTGAATTTAAAGAGAAATGATTTCATCAAGAGAATAACATTCCTTTCATGGGCTGGATATCATTAAAGTCAGTCTCTGTTAAAAAAAAAAAAAAAAAAAAGACAGGTGGGAAACCCGCCAACAGATCGGGAAGAGGAAAACCAAAGGTAGTCCCACAGATTTTTAGGAGGTATCTTTTCCTAGCTCCAAAGCCCTGGGCAAGATAACGCCTCACTCTACTTACCAGTAAAATAGAATAGAAGTCTACATAACCAGGATTGTATTACCTTAGGCCCTAACAAATTCACCTTTTCTGAGTTGCATTTTAACATTATACCCTTGACTTTTCTGGAAAATGGCTGAAAGATCCAGTCAGGTGAAATCCATCCTTGCATTTGTTGTAAAAGTATTGTTTTTTTCCACTGCACTCTCTGAAATTATTTATTCATTTGTCTTCACATTTATTGTCTTCCTATCCCGCTGGATAACGATCTTATTTGCTTGTTCATCACTATATCCCCAAGTCCCTAGAACAGTACATGACATATAGTAGGCAGTCAAATTTTTTAACAAATAGCTAACATTTACTTAGGGCTTACATGTGCAAATAATGAACTAAGCCATTCATCTAATTAATCTTCACGACTTTAACAGGTACATACTGTTATCCCAATTTTACAGATGAAGAAACTGAAGCTCAGAATACACTGAACCAAAATTCAAACCCAAGAAATAAGTCAGACACATAAGGACAAATATTGCAGGGTCTCACTGATAGGAACTAATTACAATTGTTAACTCATAGATATGAAATGTAAGTTACCAGGATATAGAATGAGACTAAAGAATGGGGAGCAGTTGCTTATTATGAGAAGAATGTTCAACTAGGGTGAAATTAATGTTTGGAAATGGACAGAGGTGATGGTAGCACGTTGAGAGAATAACAGTGCAGAATGGTTTGTCAATGTGGTGGAAAGGGTAAGCTCAGAGTCACGTATGTCACCAGAAGGATTGGAGGCTAAGAGATGGGAATGTGTAAAACAGTAAACCTTGTGTTGGGCAATGTCCATGATTAAATGTACAAATATTAGAAATCTCTTTCATGAACCAGAACAAATGTATGACACTATAACTAGAAGTTAATAATAGAAGGGCAAATAGGGGAAAATATATAACTATTTCCAACTATGTACTACAGTTAGTAGTATTTTAACATTCTTTCATCAACAGTAACAAATGTACTATACCAACTCTATGAGTCAATAATGGAGGGGGAGTGGTTAGGGGGTATGGGAGGATTTGAGTTTGCTTTTTTGTGTGTTTCTTTCTTTTCTGGAGTAATGAAAATGTTCTAAAAATTAAAAAAAATTAATTGTGGTGATGATGCACAGCTGTATGATGGTATGGGGGCAACTGATTGTACACTTTGGATCTTTGGATAATTGAATGGTATGTGAACAATCTCAATAAAAACAAAGGACAGGACAGGTGAGACAGACTTTTAAAAAAGACTAAAGATAGTTTGGGGTCTTTGTATGTTATACTGTACTGGGAATTGACCCAGAGAATTTGTAGGAAAAACTATACAGTTCTTTAAAAATTAAATGAAACTGAATTTCATAAAAAAAAAAAATTCAAACCGAAATCCAACTCACAACAAAACCTTACTTTCAACCACTAGGCTATATTGCCCACTGGATGGCACAGTCACCTGAAATAAAATCCCAAGGAAGAAATTTCTTTTGAGTTCAACGTTATGAAAGGCTTTACTTTACTCCCAGATAAACTGGTGCATTTCCTCCTTTATGATTAACTAGTGTTATGCGATTTATTGTCTGTCCTTTCACAAAGCCTCTTTTTGGCCCTTAAGCTCCACATATTTACCTGCTTCAACTTTGCACCTTATTTATATTTTTTGTCCTATTTTCCTCTTTCTGTTATTGATTTTAGCCTTTATGGAATAAAGAGGAAATTCTAAGCATACAGAATAGATGAATGATTTAAACAAAGAAACAAAACAGGTTTTCTCCCCCTTGTTTCCCTCATTGTCTGGTAAACCAAGGTAGCCACCAGCCACAGGTGTTCTCTAGGTGAAAATGCCCTACCTCAGCTCTCTGCTCAGGGAAAGAAGGAAGGCTGGGCTTTCACAGGTAGGTGGACTGTGATTGCACTGAAGCCTGCACCTGACTCCAGGATAGCCTACGTATAGGCTAGCTAGCTCCCAATGAGGTGGCCCAGGAAAAGAACTCAGCCAATGGGCAGTGCACATCTATCAGCCAATCACACAGCTTCCCAAGTGGAAAGGAGCCACGTGGTGGCGTTTTGCTTTGACGTCTTTTTACATAGAATATCACCATTTTTGCCTTTTAAGCTGGGCCAGGGAAACAAACTGAATTTGGGATATGGGAGGAATTTCTCTGTGCCATAAAATCACATTATTTATAGCTCCTCATTCTTGTAATAATTAACATGATGGAATCTTACTTTGTGCCTGGAACTGTGTAAAACACTTTACATATATAACTAATGTAATCGTCTTAACAACCTTATGAGTATGTATTGTTACTCTCCCCCATTTCACAAATGTGTAAGGTCGGGATCTGAACTCAGATGATTTGCTTCTGAGAGTATGCTTGTTGACTTCATCCCCACTACTGCCCAACTGCTTACCTTTAGGGCAGACCTTAGTAAATTATCTTGAAATAAGAAATAAAACTGCTGCATGGTTTTGAAAACACACTTCACAGAAAAGGGCCTAAGAAGACACAGAGGAAAGAAAACTGACAGAAGAATCCAAAACTTGAATTTGAATTTTGGTGCCTCCACGTACTTTTTGATTTCTCTTCTCTGTGCCTCAGTTTCACATTAGCCCTGTGGGGTCAATAATCACTGCCCTGTTCACCTCACATAGGTGTGTGAAAGTTCTTTGAGGTAATGAATTTGATAATGTTTTGTACCCTATGAAAAGCTAAACCAATGAATGGGATTATTTTGTCCATGAGGGTTTTGAATGAAGACAAAACAAACTTTGTGCAGTGAGTCTAGAAAAGAGAGGAGAAACTAACCCAGGCTTAGCAAGGGCCCTAGCTCCTGAAAAGTCAGACTTGCACTTGTAGAGTCCCCTCTACCCCCCTGACCCTCCTCCCCTCCTCCTGCTACCCTTTCAGCCTCTGCTCCCCACTGCTATCTTCAAAGCCGAAAATGTTTCCAGCTGCTCGGGGACTCTTTGAAATGGCCTAAGACAGATGGAAAGACAGATTGATGGAGGGGTGGAGGCTTTCCAAGGCCATACAGGGCTCTTGGAAGTCAGGTGTCCCTCAGTCACCAAAAACCCAGCCTTCCAAACACCAGTCCACTTTCCCTTGAGCGAGCACTTTGTATGGATTATCCCCAAATTCTCAAAACCTTTAGGCATCTCCTGTTCCTCCCAATCCATCTGGCAGATGGGGGTAACCATAGCTCTCAGACTTTGAGAAACAATGTGCCCAGGCTCAGTCAGACAGAAACTGGAATTGGACCTAGGTTATGTGATTCTAAATCCCCCATTTTTCCAGATACCACATTGCACCCCTACTATTGCAGTTGTTCACAAAGTGGTAAAATTGCTGGCATCTCAGCACAAATCAAAACAGCCGCACCATCCATACTTGTAGCCATTGTATTGTTCACCACCATGCTCCAGTAGTAAACAAAATGCCAGTTTCACTTAAGAATGTCCTTGATGAAGCAGGAAAAAAAAAATTTAACTTTATTAACTGTCATCCCTTGAATATAAGTATTTAATATTCCATGTGACAAAATGGAAATTACACATGAAGCATTTTTTTTTAAATCTTATTTGGGTAAAATTCATGTAACATAATATAAAGTTTTATATTTTAAAAGTGAACAACAATTCAGTGGCATTTAGTACATTCACAATGTTGTGCAACCTCTGTTTCTATCCAGATCCAAAACATTTTCATCACGCCAAAATAAAATCAAATAGTTACTCCCACATTTAAAAAAGCTTTTGCTTATTTACAAAAATAAGAAAGTTGTTTCCGGAAAAGTGATTATGTAATTGAGTTGAAAACTAAACTAGCCATTTGTTTTAGGGAGCACTTTACTCTTGAAAGAATAATCAACATGCAAACTATAATTATTTAGACTTATGTATTTGGCAGACACTTTCTCAAAAATATTCAAAGTGATTAGTTGCTAGGATATTAGAAGAGTTAGAAGGAAAAAATTGAAATGGTGGAAATGTAACCCATAACATCCTTTGAAATTTATTATATAGCTACTTGTAAAATTGTAATTTGAAAACTATACCTGTTTGTATGTATGTTAGATTTCACAATAAGGAAATGACTGAAACTATGGTACTATAATTCATAATAACTTTGGAAATTTCCTGTTTATCTACTAGTTAAATCATACTTTGAAAGATAGTATTTTTTTATATATGTTATATTTTATAATAAGAAAATAACTGAAACTGTGGAATTGTAACACATAATATTTGAAATTTGTCCTCTAACTACCTGTTAAATTGCACTTGGCAAGTTATCAGTGTTATTTATATATGTTATATTCTACAATAAATAAAATACAATAAAAAAAATCCCAGACTTGTCCTTACAAAGTTCATTACTGCAAAGGAGAGGCTAAACCTGCTTTTAATTGTGCCTAAGAATCTCCCCCTGAGTACCTCTTTGTTGCTCAGATGTGGCCCTCTTTCTCTAGCTAAGCCAACTTGGTAGGTGAACTCACTGCCCTCCCCCCTACATGGGATCTGACTCCCAAGGGTGTAAATCTCCCTGGCAACATGGAATATGACTCCCAGGGATGAATCTGGACCTGACAATGTGGGATTGAGAACATCTTCTTGACCAAAACGGGGATGTGAAATGAGACTAAAGTTTCAGTGGCTGCAAGATTCCAAAAGGAGAACAGAGGTCACTCTGGTGGGCATTCTTATGCACTATTAGATGACCCTTTTTAGGTTTTAATGCATTGGAATAGCTTGAAGTAAATACCTGAAACTATCAAACTGCAACCCAGTAGCCTTGACTCTTGAAAGACAATTGTATAGCAAGGTAGCTTAGAAGAAGTGGCAGTGTGATTGTGAAAGCCTCACTATCCAGATCCAAAGCATTTTCATCACTCCAAAATAAAATTAAATAGTTACTCCCACATTTAAAAAAGTTTTTGCTTATTTACAGAAGTAAGAAAGTTGTTTCCAGAAAAGTGATTATGGGATTGATTATGTGATTAAGTTGTGATTGAGTGGATCACACTCCCTTTATACAGTGTATTGATGGATGAGTAGAAAAATGGAAACAAAAAATTAAATGAAAAATAGGGTGGGGGGGTGATTTGGTTGTTCTTTTTTACCTTTATTTTTTATTCTTATTTTTACTTTTTCTGGTACAAGGAAAATGTTCAATAAATAGATTGGAGTGATGAATGCACGACTATACTATGATACTGTGAACAATTGATTGCACACTTTGGATAATTGTGTGGTATGTGATATATCTCAATAAAATTGAATTAAAAAAATATCCCAGGGAAGCTGAAAAATATATATATAGATATATATAGATATATATACACACAAAGTGAGCTTGTCACTTCAAGTAAGACAAATGATAGTACTTGTTGCCAATGATGAAATGTGAAC
>PVKY010005629.1:0-17122 GCA_004027775.1 Bradypus variegatus
GAGCCCCAGCCCGCCTGGTTGGGGGGCCGGGCCTTTGCCACCTGGGGCCAGTGGCAGACCTCCATCCAGCCCCCTGCCCTGTCACCCAGGCCTGGCAGGGGCCCTGGAGAGGACAGGCCATCAGCCCAGGGCAGGACCTGTGGCTGGCCCTGTGATTTTTATTAAAGGCACATGCGTCCATCCTGCTTGGCGCTCAGAGACCCTCCCTGACTCCACCTTCACCCGCATCTGGGAGCTTGGGCAGGGCAGGCCACGCTGCCCCCATGCCCTGCGGTACCCCCACAGGCCTGGCCTGGGCCAAGTGTGAGGGCACGGGTGCTGGCAGGGACTCCCAGTGCCTGCTGCTGAGCTGTGAGGGTCCATTCTGGAGCATCCCAGAGTGGGCGGGCAGGCGCTGGGCATGCTGGGCCCTGTCAGCCACGGGCTCCGCTCAGCTCCCTTTGAAGTCGACGTGTTGCTCTCCCGGGTGCTGTCATCTTGGAGAGGGTGGCCCAGCCCCAGGGCCCTGCGTGGCCGAGTTTCCAATCAGATAATGGCAGGCTTCCATCACAGCCCCCCACCCGCCCCCTAGTCCCCGGCCCTGGCTCTGTCTGCCACAGCCCTCCCCAGCTGCCATTGCCGGCCCTATGTCAGGGGCCCAGGGCCTGGTCTCAGCAGATGGGAAGTCCGAGGCCCGGGCACCCCAATGACTCCACCCCACCATGGAGACAGTTCCTTTCTCTGTGGCTGTCAGTTTGTAGAGACGAGAGTTGGACCAGGTTCCACTTGGTTACCCCAGAGCCACCTCCACAGGGGAACCCTGGCTTTGGGGAGTGGTGGGGCAGGAACCGGGAAAGCCGGCTCGGCACCTGAGCAGACAGGTGCAGGAGACCCATGCCCGGCGGGCACTGGCCCCTTGGCCATGACCTGGCCCTGGGCTCGGCCTGCGGCCCACGTGCCGGGAAACTTGCACCTTTCGTCAAAAGCACCCTCCCACCACCCCACGACTTCCTCTCCTCCTATATGGCACCAGAGAGGGAAGCCCCTTTTTGGAGGGGCCAGTGGCTGACGTGCCCAATGCGGACAGAACAGGGGGTGAGGTCTGCCGGGGGCTGCACGCGCCGGCCAGCGGGAGGCATGGGGGTCAACGGGCCATGAGTTGTGTGTGGCTGTGGGCCTCTGAGCCCAGGGATGGGGATGTGGCCTTAAGGCCCCCTGATGACCCACCAGAGCTGATGGCGCCCGGAGACATGGCCCTGGCTTCTGCTAGAGGCAGTACTGCCACCCCACCTTGTTGGCCCCCCACCTGGTGCTCTTCTCCCCAGGGATCCCCCTCCCGCCCCCACCTCTTCCTCATCCTCTCAAGCCAGCCAGGAAGGACGCCCAGCTCTGGGGACCCCTCACCCACCCTGACGCAGCCTTGGAAGCAGAGGCCGGTGGGGACTAGGGCTCTTGGGGTGCCCTGCCTCTGGGGCTGATTTGTTCGGGGCCGTGGGCGCCTCCCCAGGACCCGGCCCTGCGTGGGCTCCAGAGCCCCAACTGCTGGGGGTGGGCTGGGGCACCAAGCCGGAGGGGTCCTCTGTGTGCGCCTCTGTCAGGGGGTGCAGGGAGATCCCTGAGTTCTGGCCTAGCTGGGGCTCCCCACACTATGGTCCTTTATCTATTCTCTCTGAGCCCCCCACCCCTCCTGGGGTCCTTGGGGAGGGGCTCTCGAAGGTGTGGCTCGGGGCACAATGCTATTGGTTGTGGCTGTGCTCCTCAGGCGGTGGTCATGGGGGGAGGAAGAGGGTCCAAAAAGGAGCCCCCCAACAGAAGGCTCCAGCTCCTGCCTTGGCCCAGGGTTGGTGGCCACCGGTGGGGGCGGCTGTTGCAGGCTGGGGCTGGGGAGTGGGGGCGGCTCGTCCACACCACGAGGCCCGTGAGGAGCCAGGCCAGGGCCTGGGGCTGGCGCTGGGAAGGGGCAGCGGGGAGCAGGCCACAGGCAGGGTGCTGGTTCTTCCCATGTGCTGCTGGGAGGAGGTTCCAGCAAGTCCCAGGCCACCCCGGGGCAGCAAAGCTGGGGCCTGCTTTGGGTGGAGCAGGAGGAGGCCTCGAGACGGGAAGTGGGGCTGGCCTGGAGCACCCCCCAGAAGCACCCCCATGCAGAGATCCTCCTCCCCGCCCTGTGCTGGGCTCCGGGACCCCAGACTCAGCCTGGGACCCCTGGGTCACCACCACCAGGCCCTAGGGGTGCCCTGGAGGTCCCGATGGGGCTGGAAAGCCAGGCAGGTTTGCAGGGGGCAGGGGGTGATGGGGGAGGGACAGGCAGCCCTGGTGGAGGGAACGGTGTGAGGGGTCAGCGAAGGCTGTGCCAGTTCCCCACGTGGTTGGACCGGGGCGAGGGTGGGCAGGACGGGAGGGCAGGGCCGGAGCCCCGAGAGCCACCAGGAGAGCCCCCACCCCGCCTTGGTCAGCCTGGAGTGGCCAGGAGGGGACACTTGGTCCAGCGCGGCCGGCAGATGGGGGGTGGAGGTGGGCCTCCTCTCCCCTGCCCTCCTTGCCTGTCTGCCCAGTGCTGGGCTGGCCTGGACCGTGGACGGGGGAGGGGGCGGGGAGCCCTGGGGCTGCGCCCCTTCCCGCCAGCACGGGGGCCCCTTGCCAGACCCTTCTCCCCACTGGGCCCCAAACAATGGGGCAGTGTGAGGACGCCTGGGAACAGCCGGGCCCCCTGGCCTTCGCGGTTGGGAGCCAGGCGGTGAGTCAGCCCCGTTCCCAGGCGCCGGGAGGAGCTGCTCTCGGTTCCTCCTCCCCAGTTTGCGTCCCTGCCTCTCGGCCCCGCGGCCCTCCCCCGCCTTGGCTGCCCTGTCCAGCGAGGCCCGGGCCTGGGACACAGACACCCCCACCGCCTCGGGTCCCCTGCCCGCTGCGCCCGCCCCTGTGCTCCCTGGCTGGTGCAAAAGCGAGGAGTAAAGGGGCCGGGCTCGCTGAGCGGGTGGGGAGAAGGTGCTGAGGCCCAGACCCCCGCCTGCCCTCTGGGGTCTCGGATGACACAGGCTCCCAGCCCTGGGCCCTGTGAAGCCCTCGGAAGACGTCCGGGGCCCTCAGTGGGTGCGGCGGGGGGGGCCGTGCTCCGTGTGCCCTGTGAGGGTGGGGAGTCTGGCGGGATCAGCAGCAGGGGCCGTACAAGTGGGGGACTGAGGGGTCGCGGCCCCTCCCTGGGGGAGGGTGAGCTTGGGTGTGGGTGGGGGGTGCTGGGAGCTGCCTGTGAGCCCGGATGGGGGCCGACAGCTGGCAGGCGGGCCGCACCTCCCCGCTCCCACACCCCGCCTGCTCGCCCTCTTCCTCCCGACTGCGTCATGTGACCCCAGCCCCTGCCGGGCTCCAGCGAGGAGCAGAGGGGCTGCCCTCTCTGGCTACCTCCAGTCCCCACTACATGCCCAGAGGGCAGGAGGGGGCCTTGTCTCCCTGCCACCTCGCCCAGCCCTGGGTCAGGGTCCTCTCCACCCCCCAGGGCCCAGTGCCTGGGACCGAGAGCCTGGGAGCCCCCGTCCACGAGCCCACGTGCAGGGGAGGGAGCCGAGGCCCCAGGCCCCCAGCTCCAGGGGCTCAGCCTGGTAAGCGACGCCTGGGCCTGGTGCTCACCAGGCTTCGGTTTGAGGCCGTGTACACTCGGCCGGGCACACAGCCGGGCACACAGCCGGGCACAGCCCTGACGGGGCTGCCTCCTTCCCCCATGTCTGGAGGTGTGTCCCACCCTCGCCCTGACCCCAGGGCCTTTGCATGAGCTGCCCCCCACCTGAGACCCCAGCCGTGCAGTCTCTTGCTTGCTCCCAGGACTCTGGCTGATGCGTCAACCATCTGGGCGACACGGATGGCACGAGGACGTGAGTCAGAGGTGGTCCCTCCCCCAGCAGACAGGGTGCTCCAGATGGAGGGTGCGGGCAGCCTGGGTCCTGGGCGGGAGGGCAGGCAGCACTGCCCCCCACAGTGCCATGAGGAGTCTGTGTAAGAGGGGGTGCAGGAGAGACAAGGCCCCCAGGCCCTCCCCCACTTCCCCGTCAGCTCCTGCCCACCCCGCGGCCCAGTGGTCCAGCCCTCCTGCTCCCTGTTTTCTCAGCTGCCCCAGGGCTCTACAGGGCCTGGTTCCCCTCACACCCACACTGCCTGCTCCCTCAGCTGCCCACAGGGCCAGAGGAGCCCTTTGTCATGCCTGTCCCCCCCGGCACTCACCCCCATCCGACACTCCGTCCCGTTTGCTCGCTGTCCCCTGGAGGGCAGAGGTCATGCCATGGCCGCAGGGCTGAGCTGGGCCAGGCCCCACAGCCCCTGGCGCCACCCAGTTCCAGATGTGGAAACTGAGGCCAGGCTTCTGCTTCTCGGCCAGAGCTTGTTCTGGGGGTGAGCAACCCCCAACCCCACTCCTGAGGGAGCCAGCAATGGTGAGTGGAGCCCAGAATCAGGGCTCATGGCTGGAGGGACGTTCCTGGGCAGCTCCCCAGAAGTAAGGTCTAAACAGAGGCCAGAGACATGCCCACCCCCTCACACCCCTTCCCTCAGAGGCTGGGCCCTGTGGTGGCCTCCCCAAGCACCCCTTTCCGAGTGCCCCACCCTTGTCCCCTGCCTCCTGCCCATACCCCTGCCCCCTCCGTCCTCGAGGGTTGGGGTCATGGCCTGCCTAGGCTGGGGCCAGCGTCCTTCCTGAGAGCAGGCCCGGGCAGGAAATGCTGGGTGGGGGCCGGCCAGGACCACAGGCCCCTGGGTTCCCCTGGACGGTGACATGGGCAAGTTGGCCTCTGGCTCTGGGGCACAGGCCGTGCTGGCTGGGCAGCCGCGGGTGCAACGGGTTCAACTTCCTCATCGGGAAAGCAGAAGGCTTGTCCCTGGGCCCCCCATCTCCCTCCGGCCCACAGGCTTGGACCTCCTGTTACAGGAGCTGCTGCAGGCAGGAAAGTCCTGCTCACCTGAGTGACCCCTCGCCCTGGCCGCAGCGGGTGGGAAGCCTATTGCCACGGGATACATGGGACATGTGTCCCTGGCCTCCTGCTGGGTGGCAGCCCCGGACTGGCCGGGAGGCAGGCACCTGATGCAGGTGTGCCCCAGACTGCTGTCCGGAACCTTCTGGGGCCCGGCGTGGGGGGCTGGGCAGGTGTGTGCTCTGAATAAACCTGCACGATCCAAGCAGCCGGCTCAGCAGCTGCTGGGGGAAGAGGGCATAGGCTGGTGCTGGGGAGGTCCCAGCTTCCGTGGGTCCCTGTCCACCCAGGTGCTGGGCTTGGCTTTGACCTCAGAGGAGGCCCGGCCCCTGGACGGTCAGCCACCAAGCCCAGTGCTGGGGTGCTATAGGGGGCTTGTTGGGGCAGCTGGCCTGCTCTGGGCTCGAGAGCCGCTGAGCTCCTTGGGGAGCAGGCACCCTTGGGGAGGGGTATGCACTGTCCTGGCCCCACGTCTGCTCTGCCAGCCTTGCTTTGTAGATGAGGAAGCTGAGGCCACAAGAGGGTCAGCGCTGGCCGGGGCCACCTGGGAAGGGCCAGGCTGTGCTCGGGGGGCAGAGAAGCCCCCATGCTGGGCACCCGTCACACAGTCCAGGGGCCTGCAGGGATGGAGACGCCACACTGGGGGCTCTCGTGGTGAGGCGAGGTTTAATTCAGCAGGCAAGCCTGTGGGGGGCACATGGGGGGCCCGTGGGGTAGAGGGAGGATGCTGGCTCAGGACGGACACACGGAGACCCCTGAGTTGGCATGGGAGAGGGGCAGACCTGAGAATGTGGAAAATGTCGCAGGGTGGGGAGGGGCAGCGTGAAGGGTGGGGGTGGCCTGTCTGAGGGGCTGGAGGAGCGTCCCCCAGTGGGCTGAGGCCGCACTGGAGAAGGGCAGGGGCTGGCTTGAGGACAGGGGTCCAGCCCAGGGGACATGGTGTCTGGAGGGGGCAGCTGAGGAGGGTGCAGCGGGCTGAGCCCCAGCCCCAGGGCCCAGCGGGGCACAGGGACGGTGAGGGAGGGCCGGCGGCAAGCAAGTGAATGCCCGGCTCAGGGGGTGTGCGGCTCGGAATGGGGCCAAGGGATCCGGAGCCCACCTGCAGGGGCCAGGGGCCTGGGCTCCAGGCCTGCTGTATGGCCAGGGGACCCTGTGACCAGTGCCCTGGAGCAACCTGCCCACCCACCAGTTGGTCCCCGAGGCACCCCCACGTGGAGCGGCCGCCCCACTCTGCAGATGGGGAAGCTGAGGCTCAGAGCACACTTGGCCAGGAGCAGGTTGGAGCTGGGCTGCCCTCTGACCCCTGCACTCTGACCCCCCTCGGGCCAGGGGCTTTGGAGGGGAGCCGCTGGGTCAGCAGGAGCTGTCATGGCAGGGGAGGCGTCTGCACCCGTGCAGGGACTGGGCCTTGGGGTGCCAGGCCGGCCTCGCTGCGGAGCCCTGAGCCTCTTCGGGCTGGGGCTGGTGGAGGCCCAGCTGCACCCATGCACCCAGCACTGGGAAGCCAGGGGGCCCGGCCCACGCGGCGGCTCTCAACAGCTTTTTCTCAAGCAGTCAAAGGTGGAAACTTGTCATGTTTGTGATGAACTGAAGTGTGAATCCTGGAAACGCCTCTGCCACAGGTTTAGGGGCAGGAGCGCGTCTTCAGGCTGCTGCCCCTGCCCACCCGCCTCTGGGCCACCTCAGCCCGCAGCCCCTGCCCTCCTGCCCAGCCCGGCCACAGCTCCGTACTCCCACCCCACGGAGGGTGCTGCAGCCCAGCTCGGGGAGGGAGGTGAGGCCCCAGGGTGGCAGACCCCTCCCCAGCACCCCATTTCCACGTGGAGCGGGTCTGCCCATGGGCCTTTCCCTGATTCCCTGTCCCCCGGGCACGGGCATCGCCCAACTGCCTGCCGCTTGGCACCCCATGACCCTGAGAGCCTGGCACCCCGGTCCAGCACAGTGCCGTCTTCTGGAGACCCCACTTCCCCCCACATATCTGCCTGTCCCCCCACTTTGCAACGCACCGGTTGCCTCTCTCCCATGCTCCATCCAGAGGTCTCAGACGCTCCATTCTTTGAGAGTCGGGACGTCACTGAGCTCCAGGGGCCCCTCCCGGCACGGGCTGGTCATGGGGCTGTGCAGACGTGGCCCTGAACCCCTCTGTCCCTCTGGCCAACTCTTGGGCCCGGGCTCAGGGCTGCTGGGGACATGTGTGTCCTTGTGGGGACACACATGGAGACGCCCTGGTGGGCAGGGTGGGGCTGCTGGGCTGGAGATTTCAGAGAAGGGGTGCAGTTCCGGATGGTTCTGCTCATGGGAAGGGTGGGGGAGCATTGGTTGAAGACGGTTCTGTTTCTGGGGGGTGCTGATTGTCCGTGGCCCCGTCCTGCAGGGCAGGCCCAGAGTCAGGGGCCCGGGACGGGGAGTGGGCTCAGGCCCTGGACCCTCTGCCAAGGAATGAGCCGGTCTCTGCTCCATTGTGGAGACAGCCTGACTGAGCCCGGCGAGGGGCCCAGGGGCTGGGAGGAGGGGCAGCAAGTCCGGGGGTGCCAGCTGGGTTGGCAGGGATCTGACTTGAGCTGGTGTGATATGTAGGAGGGTAGAGGGGTTGAGCTGGCCTGTGAAGAGACCAGCTCGGGACGCTCCGTCCGGCTGGAGGTGGGGGGCTCCCTGACGGGGCACACCCCCAACTTTGGATCCAGCTGTGGGGAGAAGCCTGAGGCTGTGCAAAAAAGCACCACGACCCAGACGGCTCAGAACAGCCAGAACTTTCTGTCTTGCAGTGCTGGAGGCCAGAGGTTTGAAATAGAGAGCCTGGGGGGTGGGGTGGGGGGCTCTGTCCTGTCTCCTCCAACTTCTTGGGGTCCTGGGCGTCCCCCGGCCAGAGGCTGCGTCTCTGCTCAGCTCCTGTTCTGACTCTTCTCAGGCCACTGGTCCCTGGACCTCGGCCCCAGTCACCCAGGCGGGTTTCATCTGAGTCCTTCACTGAGTCACATCTGCAAAGACCCTTTTTCCAAACAAGGCCCGTTCACAGATCCCGGGGTCCGACGTGGTCATGTGGTTTGGAGGCCACCTTTCCGGGCCCTGCCACCGGGGCTCCCCCCACCCCACCAGCAGCCCAAGTGTCTCCAGAGTTCCCCGGGAATCTGGGCTTTCTTGTGGCCCTGCTCTGGAAGGCAGGTCACAGTCACGGCCCCTTCGCATGGCAGGCAGTGAGGCTCAAAGAGGGGGCCGGCAGGGGACCCAGAGTGGGGGTCCCTGGCTGTGCTGGCCCTGCTCCCCACTCCCCACACCAGGGGCTGCAGGCTGCCGGGCTGTGGGGTGACCCAGGCCCTGTGGGAGGGGCTGGTGGGAACAATCTTCTTTTGAGAGCTGGAGGTTTCCCCAGTGGGGAAGCCCGGCCCCTGCCCCCTTCCCTGGGCTGAGTGCCCTTGCTGAGCCTGCAGCCCCCCAACTTGGCACCTTCGGTGTCTGAGCTGCTCCTTGGGGAGACAGGCAGGCACCAGGGCTGGGGCTGGGGTTCCGGGACCTACGGGTTTCCAGGGACCCGGTTTCCAGTCCCCACCCCAATGCCCTCTTAGACCCTCCACTCTGAACCTCAGTCTCCTCATCGGTTGAGTGAAAATGCAGATGTGGTGAGGCGTGAGGGGCAGGGGCAGGGCCCAGGCTCAGGGCTCCAGGGACAGGGCTGGGCCTTTACTTCGCCCCTGTGCAGGCTGCCAGGCCCCAGAACCCAGAGTGAAGCACCCCTCCTCTTCTATTTCAGGCTGACCCTTGCCCCCTGCCCTGCTGGCCGGCTCCCACCCAGCCCGGTAAGTGCCCTGCCTCTGGGCATGGTGGGGGAGGTCCCCAGGCTGGGGAAGGAAGTTAGGGGGCTCCAACTTGGGTAGGACGGGGGTGGGAAGACCAGGGCTGCCCAATGCTGGAGACACCCCAGCTGCACCCCAGCCACACGTCTCGCTGCCCAACTGCTCCAGCACGGGTGGCCTCCCGGTTCTGGGGTTATCTGTGGTGTGTTATTCACCCCAGTGAGGAAATGCTGCCTCAGGAGATGGAGGCCATGTGGGGAAACTGAGGCCCAGAGTGGTGGGCTACTGAGATCATGTTACAGCCCTGGCCCGCGACCCCCTCACCACATCCCCACCCCAGCAGATTCCTCTGCATTTGTCAAGGCCTTGAGCCTCTTCCTCCAGGAAGCCCCCCTGATCCAGTACCCACTGGGCCTGGCACCTCCTCTGGACCCCCACAGCCCCGTGATGCCCCCAAGCCCTTCCCAGAGCTGCCCTGGCTCTGCCCTGACCAGACCCTGGCCCAGGAGTTCCTCGCCTGCCATTTTCTGTCAATTCTCAGCACCCACTTCACGGGCAAAGACTCCATGGCTCAGAGAGGTTTTGTCAGTAGCTTGAGGTCACACTGCTGGCAAAGGGCTGAGCTGGGATGGGCACCCAGCTGTGGGTGACTCCAGGGCCCTGTGTTCACCCTGGCCAGGAGGCAGAGGGAGAGGGAGAGCCCCGCCCTGTTCCCCACCCTCTGTGCCGTCTGTCTGTCCGCAGTGGCCAGCCTTCTGCTGGAAACCAGCCTTCTGCACGGTCTGTCCTCAGCCTGGGGAGGCTGACCAGCTGTGCCTGTGCGCGGCGGCCCCAGCAGAGGACCCCAGCTCTGGCCGCTCAGCGCGGGGCCTGGCAGCAGGATGGGGGGTCAGCACAGCTGGTGCCGGAGCCGCCCTCTGCCCCCTGCGGGGGACGCACGGTCATCATGTGTGACCGGCTTGTCAGCCGCACAGCAGCAAACTGAGCTGCAAGGCAGCAGAGGTGTGCGTTTGGGGGTCTCTGAATTGTAATTCAGGGAGCACAGATTCAGGTAGCCAGTTCGTGACCCGTCTTGGCATCTCAGGCATGGGTTTTTAAGTGAAAAGAAGATTAGACAGGTCCTGTGTGGTTGGGGGGTTTTGGGGCGCTCTAATTGTCCTCCAGGTTCGAGTTACCTGAGTTCTTTATCGTGTGGCTTGTTTGCGGGGCCCAGGTGTCCTTGGGATTTTGGGGAGCGCTGGTGAGCTCTGGCTGAGACATGTATCCGAGTCGTCCAGAGTGGCCTCTCGCCTCCACTTTGAAGCTCTTACCACAGAAACTCTATTTTGTTTTATTTCTTTTAACAAGTGTCTGGGGCAGGGTGGGGGCGAGGGCTGCACCTGCCCCTCCAGGACACCTGGTGGCTGAGGGTCTGCTGCTTCTCGGCTTCTGTCCCCTGGGTCCTGCCGTGGAGGTGTCCCCGGCTGTGGAGAGCTGCCTCTGTCTGGCTGCTGCCCCCCAGCCTGGCCAGGCCCCACCTGGGGGAGTCGTGGCCTAGAGACACATGCTCAGGGGAGAGGCAGGGCCTGGGTTCGAATCCCAGCTCCGCAGCCTCCTGGCCTTGGTGGGGGTAGTGGGGGTGTGCGGGGGGCATGGTGGGGCAGAGTGGGCCCATGGGGGCTGCCTCCTGAGAGGGACCTGGGGTGGGTGTGGGGAGTGACCAGGGGCTCTCTAGTATCCCAGGGGCCAGTGGGGCTAGGGGGGCAGCCCCCCACTGGGGACCCGGCACGGGGAGGGCGAGCTGTCTGGCAGCATCTGGTCCAGGCTTGGAGACTGAGACTGGCCCTCAGGGTCAGAGGGCAGCTGAGATGGCCGCCTCCCTCCCAGAAGGACTCACTGGACTGGGGTGGGAGCATCCCTGGGGTGCCATAGCTGGACAGCCACTTCCACGATGGGCAGAAGGAGCACACTGGCAGGTGGTGAGCTCCCTGTGCCCGGCAGGGTGTATGGGGGCTGGTGCCCTAGGCTGTGGGGGCCCTGGATGGCTTGAGCCCAAGCCCCGGTCTCTGACCACGGCTGGGGGCGGGAGCCAGGCCTCGGTGGTGCCAGCTCCCTGTGGGGGTGGGAAGGAAGGAAGTGCCAGCTGCCCCGGGCGGCAGCAGGAAGTCCCCGA
The DNA here is from genome assembly GCA_004027775.1 of Bradypus variegatus. Taxonomy (NCBI): domain Eukaryota; kingdom Metazoa; phylum Chordata; class Mammalia; order Pilosa; family Bradypodidae; genus Bradypus; species Bradypus variegatus. Next base: position 10,875 of record PVKY010005629.1, read on the forward strand.
GGAGAGGAAGCAGGCGGCCACGGCAGGAGGGGACGGCAGGCGGCCCCAGGCATCGGGCCTCCCCGCGGGTGATGCAGGCCGCTGCCCCCGGCCCGTCGCCAGCCAGGAGGACAGCGATGTGCTGGGTGAGCGCCATCAGGTCAGTGGGTGGCCCTGGGACTGGGGGGCTCCAGGGGCAGCCCACAGCCAGCACCCCTAGACCTGCCCAGAGAGGTCTGTGTGGGAGCCCGGGGGGGACAGGGGCCTGCATGTGGCCGCTCAGCTCCGAGGAGAGCACCGGTCTGGTTGGGTGGGCGTGGGGGGACCCAGAGGGGAGCCTGGGCCCACAGAGGGGGCCTGCCGCGAGGACGCCCCACACCACCCTCACCAGCCAGTCTCCCCACAGGCCTGTCCAGCTGCTGGGGTGGGGGCCCAGGTCAGGGCGGGCCCCTCCCACCCTCTGGACACTCGCCTGGGGTGGGCCTTGGTGTTTGGGTCCTGTGTGCCCCGGGCATGTGTGCCCCGGGTGTGTGTGTGCACTGTGTGTGTGCTGGCATTCCTGGACGTCCCCGCTGGCTGTCCCGGGGGGCCTGGCACAGAGCTGAGGACCAGCGTGGGTCTCGGGCTGCAGGGTGAGGGCTCTTCTTGCTGACCCGGGAAGGACCCTCCCTCTGCAGCAGTGGGTTCTCTGCGTGGCTGCTCGCTGGGCGCCATAGATTTTTGGTTTGGATTCTCTTATGAAGAGGGATTCCGGGAAGAGGAAGGAAGGGAGGGGAGAGTGAAAGGAAAGAGAAAGTGAGCTGGGGGTGAGGCTGGGGAGTGGCGGGGTCCCCTGCAGCCCACCCCCATTGCTGAGCACCCCCATGTGCCAGGCTGGGATGTGGCTGTGCCAGGGTGGCTGTGGGTGTGCCCCACCATTTACCATCTCTGTGGCTTTTGGGCTTCTCTGACCCTTGGTGTCTTCCTCGGTGACACCGGGCTGATGCTGATTCACACGTTAGGCGGAGTCAGGCAGTGACGTGGGTGATCCCTGGAAGCATGGGCCCTGCCTAAGGGAGTTCCCGGTGCCCTTGGGGTGAGTCTTGAGCCTCTCCTGGCACCAGCACCTTCTCTGCAAGACAGGGTGGGAGAGAAGCCCCTGGGGCCTAAGGAGCAGTGTGGGGACATGGGGCCCTGTGCAGGGATGGGGGACAGGGAAGGGGTAAGTTGGACCCGTGCCCAGGCTGCCAGGGTGGTATGTGGCCCTGAGCCCCCACCCCACCCTAGGGCTCTTGTTGGCCCCCGGAAGCTGTGTGTGTGAATGAGCCCCCTGGGGCGCCCAACTCTCCACTCAGGCTGGGAGCCCTCATCTCCCCCCGCGGAGCCCACAAACAGGTTGACCCTGTCACCAGTAACAGTCACCACGTGACACTGTGGTCCCACAGGCGCCGGCTCCCACACTGCCGCCAGGGCCATGCTCACAGGTGTCAGAACAGGGCCTGCAGGTGGGCTCCCAGGACCCCCACCCGCTGTCCTGCACAGCCGTGCACACACATGCACACTCAGTCCGCATGCACACCCCCCATGCAAGCCTGCAGCTCACATCCATGACACTAATGGGACAGGTGGTGACTGCACGCCCCTCAGGCCTCAGGGGGCCGAATGGAGACTGGGGGGGAGGAGCAACCCCAGCAGCCTCAGGCCTCAGGGTTGCCTGAACCTGTCTCTGCTTTGAAAGAAGGGGGTGCACAAGAGCAGAGGTCTGCAGAATGTGAGGTGCCCTGCTTCCTGATTGTGCATGAGTGCACACACAGGCGTGAGCACACAGCTGTGAGCACACACACAGGCATGAGAGCACACACAGCCATAAGCACACACACAGGTGTGACTACACGCAGGTGTGAGCGCACACACAGGCATGAACACACAGGTGTGAGCACACACACACACACACAGGTCTCACAGGTGCCACTGGCACAGGCCACCCCATCCCTGAACGTGGGTTTCTGGACACCCTGCCCCAGTTACCTCGGCGCTTCCAGAAGCAGGAGACGAGGCTGCAGCCAGTGGGGTGCCCCCAGCTCGGTGGGGACAGACAGCCCAGGGGGACCGACACTGTGCTGTGGGGCTCGGACAGACCCCCACAGGCCAGGGCTGTCAGGGAGAGCACCGAGGCCTGGGGTCTCGTCATCCTCAGAGGCCACCCTGTGGGCTGGTGGGGAGGCCGGGGGCCCTGGGTGGGACTGGAAGGTCCTTAGTTCCCGGGTGGGCCCACCGAGGGTGCGGAGGGAGAGCCCCGGGAGGCCGGGTGGACTTGCATGGACAGGGTGGAGGTGGAGTCTGCGCGGTCCCCGACATCACCGTCTTCCTCGCCCCACCCTCGGCTGGGGCCCGGCGTTGACCTCGTGGGCAGCGGCCGGCCCGACTCACCCACGGCACAGGGCAGGGCCAAGAGGGGCGCAGGGATGTCCGTCCCTGGCGAGGGGCAGGGCCAGTGAAGGTGGAGCGTGGTCTGGCCCTGAGCCTCCCCCACTGCCTGCCCGAGGCCACTCAGTGCCCACCGAGGAGCCTTCGTCCTGCCCACGGGGGACCATGAGCTGCCGAGCTGCACCGGAGAGAGGCCGGGGCCTGCCCGACTCCTCGCCCCAGCCTCACCCGGGTGTGGACAGGGACAGAGGTGGCGGTGCCACCTGCCCTCGCAGTGGGTCCCCAACCCCACCCACACACCACGGGCACACCTCCCTCCTCTGTTTGCAGGGGATGCAATGGAGCAGGGGTCCCTGGTTCAGCTTCCTGTGCCTCCCCGGCACCCTGCAGTTCCCCCTCTGCAGAGCCAACGCTGCAGGCCCCTGCACCGGGCCTGAGCCAGGGTGGGGGGCAGTGCCGGCCCCAAGGAGAGATGCCCCACCCCAGAGGTCAGGGAGGCCAACCTGACACTTTAGCCAACCCTTCCTTTTGTTTTTGACTTGTTCCTGGCTAGTGTATAGAAATACAACTGACTTTTTAAGGAGCTCAGTTCAGCTATAATTCACCCAGACAGTTCACCCATAGAATAGTAGAATTTGGTGATCATAGTTTATCCACAGATATGAGCAGCCATCACCAGTCAATTTTAGAACACTTTCATCACCTTGAGAAGAAACGCTATACTCTTTAGCTGTGTCCCCTACCACTGCCCCAGCCCTGAGCAACCAACAGTCTACTCTGGGATAAGTTTGCCTTTTCTGGGCATTTCTTATAAATGGAATCACGTAATATATGTGCTCCTTGGTGATCGACATACTTAGCATGACCATGTTCTCCCGTGTTGGGGAGCTGCGTTCCTTTTTATGGCTGAATCACATTCCATTGCGTGGATGGTCTGCAATTTGCTTGTCCGTTGGTCTGTCGATGGCATTGGGTTCTTTCCCATCTCTTGGCTGTCATGACTGATGTTGCTATAAACATTTGTGCACATATTTTTGCATGGACGTATGTTCTCGTTCCTCTGTGGAGCCGCTGGTTCATGGGTGACTCTGTTTAACCGTTTGAGGAGCTGCCCGACCGTCTCCTGCGGTGGCTGCACCATGTTGCATCCCACCGGCAGTGCCCACGGGCTCCGATGCCCTGTACCCTCGCCAGCGCCGGTAACGGGGCTCTGTGAGTCCTGCTGTCCTACTGGGCATGAAGAGGCATCTCACTGTGAACCTGTTGATCCGTTCATGGTGGGCTGCTTTCTTGACGGTATAAAGTCTTCCAATCCGTGAACACGGATGGTCTTTCCACTTATTTAGATCTTTAATTTCTTTTAACAGTGTTTTGTAGCTTTCAGAGTATATGCTTTGAACTTCTTTTGTCCAATTAGTTCTAAGTATTTTATTCCTTCCGATGCTGCTGTAAATGAAATTGTTCTCTTAATTTCATTTTTGGATTGTTTATTGCAAGTGTATGGAAAGACAATTGATTTTTGTATATCGATGTTGCATCCTGCAACTCTGCTGAACTAATTTATTCATTCTAATTGTTTTCTACTGGAGTCCTTAGGATTTTCTACATTCAGAATCAAGTCATATGTGTTAGAGATAGTTTTGCTTTTGTTGCTGGGCCGGGCTTGCTGCTCAGTGTGTGTAACAGCCAGTCCACCACGCCAGGTTCCAAGGGGGAAGCAGCGTCTGTTGCCAAGCGTGACGTAAGGGGAGCGTTTGGCTGGCAAGCCTCAGATCTGTCTCCCAGGGCTGGAGCTTCTGAGCGCTTTATAATATCTCGGCAAAGGTGGGCTCATGACAGTGAGCGCGGTGGTTTGAGATGACGAGGTTAGAGAGCGTCTGATTATGGAGACGCACACACAGCTGACCTGTTCGGTCGTAGGATGGATGCAGGGAACATGACGGCTAATGTGACTGTGGGTGTGGTTTTGGTATTACAGGGAGGTTCCTGGCATGGGTTGCTACAGCTTTAGGTTTTGTGCTCCTGCGCGTGTCGGGCCACCCAGCTGTGGTTAGCACTGGCCCTTCCTCCACTGTAAGGAGGAACTAGGGTGGGTTGGCTCAGGTTTCTTCATTAAGAAACACTAAGGGGGCTGAAAACAGAGTCCCAGGACTTTTACCATGAGGCTGTTCCGTCGCAGCGCAGTCTGAGACACGGGGCACAGGGCTACTGGTCAATGACCTGTATTAGCTACAGGCGTTTGCCTTTTGGCTACCTTACATCAGAAGGTGAATAAACATCCAAGTAAAGCGCAGTAAGCTGTCACTGTCTTTGTTCATTCTCGGTCACCATTCCCCCCTTTTGTCTGTCCACTCCCAATCTTGAGAGGTCTGGGAGATGACCGTGCCAGCTTCTTCACACTGGAGATGGGTGCCGACATCAGGGGTTGGAGGGATGAGCTTTTTTATGCCGTAATTGTGTATTTTCTGTATCGCCACGGTTTGGGTTGTCGTGTCACTGCTCTGTCTTGCAGTCTTTGACACGGCTGAGATAAGAGACAGAGACAAGTTTTACAAATAAGAATACTGACAATGTTTCTAAGGAGTTTTGCTAATCTAACTTGCAAAATAGAACGAAATGAAGATTGTTTCCATGTCCGATGTCCCCAGGGCCGTCAGGAGCACTTCTGCTTGCGGCTTTGCACACTGTGGCGGTCTGCGATGTCCGGCTGAGAACTGCATAAGAGTCACCTCCAGGAGGACCTCCCCACTCTGTTTTGAACCTCTTAGCCATAAACACTCTACTTAATATTTCCCCCTTTGATTCAAGCTCTCTCTTTGAAATCATCACCTATTAACATTTGGTATTGATCTCCCAGTGCCAGGGGGGCTCACCCCTGGCAGTCATGTCCCATGAAGAGGGGAAAGTAGGGAGTTTATCTGCAGAGTTTTGCTGAGAGAGAGGCCACATCTGAGTATCAAGGAGGTTTTCAGGGGAGACTCAGGCATTATAATTAGGCTTAGGTTCATCCTTCCAGAAATAAGTCTTAGAAGTACAGGCCTCAAGATGCAGGGCTTGGCTCATTAGCATATTTCTTTTTATGAGGCAAGGCTCATATATTCCGGAGTTTATTTTCACAGCTGTCCCTGTTATAAGTTTAAATGGGGTTGATTTATGTTTTACCAAAGGAGTGGATTTTAGATTTAGACCTTGACAGATTCAGTAAATTGGGAACTCTTATTGCTTGAGAGAATAGCAGGAATTCCCCATGTGGGAAACTTATAGTTCCATGCTTTCCTTACCCAGTCTCTCAAGGGACTTTAGAAATGTTTTCATTTTATGCCTAGAACACTCTGAAAATTATCCAGGTATTACATAAACTTGTACAGAATACCAAGATCTCATTCCCTGTCTTAGGTTTTATGTTAAATAAAACTGAGTTATGCTGTCTAAACAAACTGATCAGCCAGGTTAAATCAGATGTGTGCCATAGAAAGTTAAAAAATTTTTAATAAAATTTCTTCCTTTGGTTTCCCATAGAAATTAAGGTCTTAAAATACAGACAATATCACTTTTTACCTTGTATTCTGATTCACCTTAGTCTAAACTAAATTAAATCTATTTACATCTTTAATTGAAGACTGATTCCTTCTTCAGGTTCTTCAACAGTAGCTGAATGGAATCGTCTTCCAGAATTAATGCAACTCCGTTCACACTTCCAGAGCTGGAGAGCTTCATCTCTGGGTCTCGGGTGTTACACAGGCACCCAAAGTTCATGGGAGCTACTTGGTCACACACAAAGAGCAAAGCACCTTAAAATTCAGGGATGGCAACCCAAGCCCAGGAGCAAACTTGGCTGCTGCAAGAGCTTACAATCTAGCTCT
>PVKY010005630.1:0-17139 GCA_004027775.1 Bradypus variegatus
GGAGAAAATGCATGCAGAGTGTTCCCAGAGTGCAGCATCAGGCAGGAAGAAGCATCGTGCCGAGCCCTTGCTCCTGCTGATGAGGCTGCGGCTGCACAGATCTGACATCAGTTCCTCAAGGACTGGAAACCACGGCAGAGCTGGTACACCAAGCAGTGAGCCAGGGAAGGAAGGCAACTTCCTGTTCCATAGGGGTTCGGGGATACCTCTAATTCCCCCTACACTTCCAACCCCACTGTGCAAACACAGCCATGAAGCTCCTCAAGAGTGGGACCCAGACAGGGGTCTGCCCAGAACACAACAAGCTGCCAGAGCTATAACTAAGCCACAGCTAAGCCCTTTCTCTCATTTAAACCCAACACCACCCTCACTCATTTGACAGAGGAGGAAAGCTGAGGCTCAGAGAGGTTAAGTATTTTGCCTAAGGTCACACTGCTAGGAGGTGTCTCGATACTTCCTTTTGCCTGGCATAATTGCTCCAGGAGGAGATTGGCATGTTTTCTAAATTTGGGGTGTGTGGGGCCAGAGCTGGGATGATCCTCTGAGTCCAATTAACTAGTGGGGTGGATAAAAAGAGAGGCACTGCAGAGACACAGCAACCCCTGAGATCTCAGAGGACTGGGATGGCCATGGAGGCTTCAAGGTGGAGAAGAGCCTTGAAGGATGGTTAGACTACACTTGCCAGGGAGGTCCAGGATGGCTTTTTTCCAAGAAGTGGTAACAACAATCACAAAGACCCAGAAGTGGGAGCAAGCCAAGCTAGGCTGGTCAAGAGGCCATGTGAAGCTGATACCAAATGTCAAAATGTTGCTGGGAAATCTCCTGTATATCTGGTAGTCCATTTAACAATTCACCCATTTTAGGGGAAGCTGAAGGAATGAAGAACTGGGACTTTGTTGCTCTTCACTATATTTCCCACTTTCTGTGTACCCCTTCCCTACTGCAACAATGGAGAAAAGCATGCACTGTCTGCAAATCCCTGCTAAAAGCCTTCTGTATTGACTTGCCCACTGCCTCCTTAGAGAAGAAAGAAACTTGCCAACTGGACACCCAGAGAGACTATATATATATTTTTGTTTTGTTTTGTTTTGTTTTACTCATGGTCTCAGAGGAATTACTATTTCTGAGGAAAAGTGATACCAGGGCACAGGACACACCCTTCTCTGACAAGGGTCCCAACTGCCAGGAGCAGCCCTCCCATTGTCAACCACTCCCAGTCTCCAGGACAGCAGAGCCAGCTTAGGGCCCAGACCATTCAGGCAACTGACAGATCTCCTTCAAGCAGTGAGGGTGACAGCTGGGCACATCTGAGCCTTAAATTTGACAGAGGATAAAATGGACAAAGCAGCTATCTTGACAGACCTCTTTCAGTGTCCTGAAATTTCCAAATTTAAAATAATTAAAGTTTTGCCCAAGAATGGAGGCAGCCCTAGGTGTGTCAGATCCTGAGACAAGGAGGCAGATAATTGACTATGTCATAACACAGAGGGCCTTCGTGTTGTTCAAGATGGTGGCAGGATGGAAGGGCTAGAATGGCGAGTGAAGCCTAGCTGCAGAAAGGGCAGGTGTATTTGGAGGCGATGGCCCTGGCTGCAGCCCAAGTGGGTTTGGCAGGGCAAGAGGAAGAGATGGATCTATAGAAGGGGGCTGGGCCCAGGGTTTGAACTACAGACTGAGGGTCTGTTTTTGTCCTATTGGTTTGGGAGCAAGTGGGACGGGGTCAGGGTTGGGGTGCGGTGAGCAGGAGGGACAGAAGCTCTGTCTGAATGATACCTTAGTAGCCTCGGTTTCCTCTCCTGCTCCTTTTCCCCTTTCCTCGTACATTCAAATGCCCTCAGCCTCATGCCCTTCCCTGTGGAGTTCCCACTCCACAGTGGGAACAAAGAGAAGGAGTGGGGTCAACCGAAGCCAGAGGTGGGGAGTGGGGGGATAGGGAGTGAATAGAGCATCTCGTCTTTCTGTCCCTGCTCCTGGCAGTGAGCAGCTCTGAAGACCCCAAGAAGCTGCAGGCTGCACAGGCCGCCATGGGTAGGGTCTCCAGCAAGGGGGTCCGGGTGCCAGGCAGCCAGGGGACCCAGGGCAGCAGCACCCTCCTGGAGCAGTCAAGGTGACGCAGCTTCTATTTCAGGAGTTTGCTCCAAAGCAGGGTTTCAATGGGGTGGCAGTTTTGTCCCCTTGGAGACATCTGGCAATGTCTGGAGACATTTTGAGTTGGCACAACTGAGAAGTGGGGTGCTACTGACACTAGAGGTTAGACATTAGAGATGTTGTTACCATCCTACAATGCACGAGATAGCTCCCCACAAGAAAGAATTATCTTGTCCAAAATGTCAGTAGAGGTGAGGTTGAGAAACCTTGCTCCAAAGGATCTATTCTCAAACAAATTACAGTGGCAGGAAGCCCTGGATCTCGGGCAGGCATGATCTTCCCTTTCTTACCCCTCTTCACCAACTGGCTGCTGTTTCCAGGAGTCCTTATGCCAATCATTCCCTGGGCTTTTTCCCTAACCACCCATCCCAGGTGATCATCTCCTCCCAGAGGCAGTGTCCTAAGGGTGACTCTTCCCAAAAGGGCAGGGACGGTAGGGGTATGGGACAGGGAGGATGCAAATGTTGGGTCAGAGGGCTTTGGCATCCCTGTCACCCCCACTTGACCCCATGGAGCAACAAGGGGGTTTGTATAGGAGCTTCTGTTGGTGTCTGCGCTTCAGACAACCTGACTCTTGGAGGCGTTAGGTAAGACTGTCACAAGCCAGTTGGGGGACACCAGGAGTGGTGAACTGCCCATGCAACTGCTGAGATGCCAGGAACTTTGAGAAATCCATAGTTCTTCCCTCCCCAGCCATATAGAGAGCAGCAAGGCTTAGCCACCTCCCACCCAGCCTTGTGAGCGTGTGTCTGAGTGTGTGTGTACACGCATGCATCCAGACAGGACAGGGAAGTACAGGATTCACCAGCTTTGGGAATCAGTCACTCACTTCCATGTCCATGGACCCACTCTCTAGGGACTCCAGTTCAACATTTTTCAAAGCCAGTGACCTCTCCTTTCAACCAATGCCAAAGGGGCGTGATGTAATGGGTGGCAGCCTTTATGTGCAACCAAACTGCGAGCCATAGGCAACAGGGGAAAGACTTTCAGAGTCAGAGGTGTGAACTCAGCTGTGACCCCCAGCTCCACTACTGGCTTACTCACCACCTCGCCTGTCCACTTCCTCACCCTGAAAATGAGGTGAGAATGACAGCTACCATTCAAGACAGCTCACTATGCGCCAGGCACCTTACATGCAAGTAACTGTCACAGTAGCTCTGTAAGAATTTTTAGTATCGCCATGATACAGGTGAGAAAATAAAGAGAAAGTGATTTACCCAAGGTCACACAGCCAGCAAGTGGCAGAGCTGGGATTGGTTCCCGGGACTGCACAACACCAGGCTGCCTCCAAAGGGAAGGCAGAAGCGATCGGGGACCACGCAGCAAAGCGAGGGTGTCACTTATTCGTGGTGGAAACTCAAGTTAGGTGACTGTCCCCAGCCCGGTGGGCCCATGGTGACAAGGGCCACCAGGCAGATGCTGCTGTAAACACTCCTGAGACCTGTAGCCAAAAGCTGCCACTGCTGCTGCCTGGGCAGGCCAGGCCCTGACAAAAATAGAATGGTCTCTCAGGTCCAGCCCCCTGACAGCCGAGCGGGCAGGCTGCCCTCTGTGCCCCACTGCCTCCTCTCCCCACCTCTTCCCCCCCCCCCTCCTCTGGCCCTCTCTCTTCCCTTCCAGGGCCGGAGACCGGCCTCTACAAGGAACAGAGATTTTAAGACGTTCACCTTGGGAGGGAGAGGACTGTTAAGCTGATACCCAGTAGGCATGTTTCAAGTTTTGGTGGGGCTGCAACTAGGGGGAAGGTCGTGACCTCAACATCCCCACCCAGCTCCCTCCTACAGAGGGGCTGTCACCCTCCACAACCCACCCGGGAAATGAGTGGGACCAAGGCCCAAATTTGGCCAACTTTTCCACATCTTGCAATTCAGTCTGGACCCCCACCCCCACTCCATTCCCGGCTGTCTTTCCTTTTCTTGAACGGTTTTTCGACTGTTGGCAACACTGCGCGATTTCATTTGCCGGTGGGGGGTTCTCTGAGGTCTGCTTCAAGGCCTTGCAGGCACCGCGGGGATCGCGGGGACAGGGCAGCGCTTGGGCCTGTCCTAGAATAGTCCTGGAGGCCAGGACAAGCGCTTCAAGATCCCGCAGGAGGCGCGGGGAGGGAGGGCTCTGGAACCGGCCGCCTCTGCCGGCTGCGGCCTCCTGTGCCCGGGGATTTCCTTTCAAAGGTGACTTAGAACAGCTTCATCAGGGTAGCGCCCTCCCGGGCGGGCCCTAATGGCGTGTTTGGCAGAGTCAGCGAAACGCGGCGCTCAGCGGCTTGGGCGGCGAGGGAGCGCCCTCTCCCGCGCCCGCGCCCTCTCCCGCGCCGGGCAGCGGCACGCACGGGGCCATTTGCAGCGCAGGCAACCTCAGGAGCAGCCGCCGAGCGCCGGCCGGGAGAGAGGCGGCATCATGGAGCTGAAGAAGGACAGCAACGCCGTGTCCATCGACATGCTGTTGATAGTGCACTCGGAGAAGCGGCGCGCTGCGCAGGGCACGCACTCGGACCGGCAGGCGGACCCGGGCGCGCTGCTCCTGCAGCACCGAGGAGGTAACGTGCGCTCAGCCCGGGCCCCCCGGCAGCCAGGGCACCTCGGCCTCCTCGCCCCAGGGCCCGCCCGCCGGGGGGCGCCCCATGCGGCCCCGAGCGCGGTCAGCGAGCCCAACCCTCTCCCCAAGGCTGCCTGCTCCTCCGCGTCGTGGCACCGGCGTCCCGTGGCAACGCGTAGCCGCGTGATTGCCCCAGATTTGACTACCCGTGCACTCCTGAGGGTGATTCCGTGCGCGCCGTCACCCCTGGGGGCCTGTTGCTTCCCACTTCCTGAAGGGTGCAGGTCAGGTTTTAAAGATGCTCTGGAAGAAGGAGGGAGAACTTCAGGCCAGATCCCTGTGTGGCCCGAGGCCTGCTCTCCAACAGGGCACACAGCAGGGGACTGGGGACCAGAGGAGTCTGTGAGCGGACTTGTGCTGGAGGAGAAGCCGGGCTTTAAGAAGGGAAACTCCCTTTACGATCTTGCATGGCTCATGGCCTCAGTTTCCCATTTTTGAGCCACTCTCCCTGGCTTGTACAGATAGAAGGCATAAAAGATGTAAAAGGGACACAGTCGTGGGTAGGGTGAGTGTTGAAATCTGACACCCCACCACCCCCATTTTGACTATCTCTTAGTTTTAGTTGTCCTACAGGCTTTAGGGGAAGGTAGGCTGGTAAACTCAAGTGACTATTTACAGAGTGATGGCAGAAATCCGGACCCAGACCTCTATTCTCCAGAGGACTTGACACAATATGTAGAAATGACAGATGGATAGTAATGGAGGTTTAAATAAACTCCTCAGGACTCTGGGAACTTCGGAGTCTCAGATCCATGGGATGAAGCCCTCAGGGGCCCTGGCGGAGGCTGGCATAAAGGTGCAGTGGGCTGACTGTGCGCCAGTTCTTGGGAGCGGGCCAGTTCTTGACAGGCCACACAATAAAATGGCTCCCGCCTCCCGGTCCCAGCAGCAGAACCCGTTTCTGCTGCTCTTCTGTCCCCAACTCTTGTGTCCCGTGAACCCCTGTGTGCAGTTAACATCCACCTCATACCTACCCTGCTGAAGCAACGGTGCCTTGGATGGCCTTGCCCCTGCCGGCCATGTAGGCTGGATCTGCCCCCCAAATCCCTGGGGGACCTCTTGGGGAGGCAGGCAGGGTAAGAAATAAATTCTGGAGGGCTGAAAAGTTGATAGGTGCTCTGGTCTTGGGAGAGATTTGGGGGCCAGGAGTTGTTTCTTTTAGTTGGTTCTTTAGTTCTCAGAGCTGATCCTGGGAGGAGGGGAAATTACACCCATAGTACTTGTAATCAGCAGAGGTCATGGGCTCCTTTATGGAAATAAGCTACTCCTATCCATGCCCCGGAGTCCAGAAGGCCTCTCCCAGTGTGTGGCAGGACCAGAAGTTCCTTCTGAGACCCAGTTCCATGCTAGCCCTCAAGTCCTGCCCTCCCACTCCCCCTCTGATCATCTCTCTCCTTAGAGCTCTGACACTAGATAGAGTGGGGGAGGGATGCAGAGAAGGCAGGCATTGGGGCTGCCCTGAGAGGTGCCTGCCGCCTAGCACAGACCCCCGTGATCCCAGATCAGTGCACGTCGTGCTCATGGCTGTGACTCAGGGAAAACAACCCCTGCTTACTGAGTCCTTTCTGCTGGTTTTCTTCTCCAGATATTTTCCTGGTGGAGGCTTCTCCAAGACTGTATGACAGAGAGAGGCCTGTATCAGTTACTCACAGTTTTGTGCACCAGAGCAGAGAAAAAGGAGAGTGCATGCCTCCAAGGTCTACTGGTCAGTGATGATGTCCAGGCAACCTCCAACTAAGCAGCTTGCAGGCCCACTGCTTGCAACACAAACCAAGGGAGGGAAGAGTCAGAACAAAGCCAGCTTCTTCCAAGGCCTCCCTTTTGTGTGCAAGATCCGAAACAATCCCACGCCCACCTCCAGGTGGCTTCTCTTGGTCCGCAGTTGGGGAGCAGATAGTCCTCAGCTCTGCAAAGGGGGAGGGCCTATCTTCAAGTCAGCAAAGAGTGAAGCACAGTTACTGTCACATGGCAAAGAACTGGGTGAAATACAAAGCAATTGGCACTTTTGCTGTGGCCTTGTGACTAGAAAGGAGTTGGAGGCATGAGGAGAGTGTGGACAAGCTGGGTCTCCAGACATTTTGGCTTGCAAAGCCAGAGTATGCTCTCTCTAATTCCCTGTAGTTTCCTAGCATTTTCCCAGCCATTTCCTTAGAATAGTGCTTCTCAGAAATATGAAAATCCTCATCCCCTAGCAGAGAGGAGAGTTCTTGTATCTCCTGGCAGTGGAAGTAACCTAAAGAACTGAAGTCTTAGGTTTTATCCCAAAACTCCATGCAAATTATGCATTCCCCTCAATAAACTGTATCAGTGGAGGCCACTGACACTGGCTGTAGAGGACTCTGCAGAAAAGAAGGATGTTACAAAGGGATTGGGGGCCTCTGAGTGATTTAAAGGGCTGGAGAACCAGGCTGGAGGCTGAGCTTCTAGGAACAGTGTCCCAAAGTGTGCCATATAGCTGATCTGAGGAAACCCCCGCTGCCATCAAGAAGCAATAGATGCTCCTTCAGTGCCAGGAATTTGATTTTATTGCAGCCACTACCACTGCCAGAATGTATGCCAGTTCTGTGCCAGGAACTCGACCTTGCAGTCACCACTTCCACTGGCTGCCAGAAAAAGAGTTTCGGTTCCCTTCCCTGTTGCATCACTAGGTCCCAAGATGGAGTCACACACAAGTGCATCTAATTGGCCATGGCCAGGCCATACATGTCCCTGCTGTAGTTGCAAGGGAGCCTGGGAACACGAGTAGCTGGCATTTTTGGTCTGTCCCCCACCCCCACCCCAGCCTCTGAAGACAAGACCCTAAAAGCAGAGTCTTCACTAAGTTAAGAAACAGGCAGACAGAATGAATGGCAAATGTCTTCTAAAATACTGTTTATGTGGTGGGAATGTGGGAGCAGAAAATGAGCATCTATATTGCAAAAATTCTCCCTCGTGATCCTGATAACCAACCCCCACCTTTGAAAGCTACTATATTAACACTTCAAAAAATGTAAAATTTGAGGGTTGTATCCATTCTCCAAGAGCATCTTATTCACTAGGATCCCAAGAGAGCCAAGTTCCAGCAGCCCTACTCTAACCCAGATAAGTCTGCCCCTAGTACATACCCCACTTTGCCTGGGCCCCTCCACCACAGAGTCTCATGCCAATCCTTGTTATTTCTCAGGATTCCAAGGTGTCAGAAATGGAATCCGAAGATGGCAGAAATTAGAAGGAAACAACTTTCGTGGTAAATCTTTTTCATTTTACTTTCTTTTCAGTCTCTGGAATTCAATACATTGAAAAAGGACTGGTTTCACTCATTCACTCATTTGAAGACTGGCCCCTAGACGTTTAATCACTTGAAAAGTTGCCGCTTATGACTTAGCTAGGCCTCTAGCGCCACGGTGACCCTGGAAAGTTTTCCATCTGTTTTCCTGGAGGAAAAGGGCCCCTGTTTTCCTGGAGGCTTCCTGGGTGGGAAGCCATGTTGTATGCTTGCACACCCACTCATTTGCTGGCCTGGGTGAGCTGTAGGGACTGACTTGGCGTCATTTTGGATGGTGAGATTTGAGTGTGTTCCCATGGGAAACAGAGCTGCCTGGGCCATGCAGAGCACCCATCTTTTTTAAAAATGTCCAGAACAGAAAGGACAGTGACCTGCCTTGGGATAAAGGCTTGGGAGATGCCAATCAAGGGTTCTGCAGCTGCATGCTGGTCTGGGACCCAGAAGACAACAAGGAAGGTCTGAGTGAAGCTGGCTTCCAAAGCCTTCTCTCTCTGATGCTGGTGTCTGTCACCCCTGCAGACCCAGGATCTCCTGGGAATGCCATGAATGGACAGGCTCTAATAGGCCTCATTTGGTGCCCTTCAAGTATTCACAGTCCAGTGTCCAGGGACAAACATCACTGAAACTGCTCTGTGGTCAAGTGAGAATTCTAATAGAATCAGACTTCTACTCCCAGACCCCCAGTGGGGGCTCTGTCAGGTCCTGGCTCTGTGAGCCCCCAGATCAGATGACTGGCTCATCAAATGCCAGGCTCCGTGACCCTCTACAAATGGGAAAACTCAGTTCTGGAGCATTCAGTTCAGTGAGGGGACAAGGCCAAATCTATGCCCTGCCATCCTTCTGTGGCTATTGAAAGGGCAAGGTGACGTCCTAAAAGTAAATTCATTCTTTCGTTCCCTCAACAAATATCTGTAGTGCTTCCTTTGTGCCAGCCATGGTTCTGATTGTTAGGGATATGAACAGATAGTCACAAATCCCTGCCCTTGTGGGGCTGCATTAAACTGCCTATAATCATTCACTTCAGTAGATTCTTGAAACCCTGGAGTTGAGCAGCTTGCTGCTTCCCCTACCCTGTGCATATGTAGCAGTCATCTTCAACCTGCCACCCCACTCCCGCCCCACAGACATCCCTCTGTAGCGTGGCTGACAGGCATGCATGGGTGCAGTAGCTTCTTTAACCTTGCTATCAGGGCCAGTGGGATGGTAGACATGCTTGCTTTAGCTCTACTGAAGCAGATGCCAAAGTTGGCAAAACCTTGCTGTGGGCATGTGAGAATTACAAGAATCAGATCTCCAGAGACTTGTTGGCCTCAGAAATACCTAGCAACTTGTGCAGGGTATCCATGCTAAGCCGGTAGGTGAGTGGGTGCGTGGGCAAGCCCACCCAGGTGGGAGGAAACAGACACAGCCTCCCCGCTGGTGGCAGCTCTCTCTTACCTTGCCTAGAATGTGTGGAATTGATCTTATGGTTTCTCTGGCATGTTATTGCCTCCAAAGAGGATTGAAATATATTGAATTCATCCTATTTTTTGTTTTACCATCTTCAGCGCTCCTTTTTGGGGGAAGGGTAGAGGAAAAATACCACAAACCACCAAGTGGCACAGTAACTATTTCAAGACTATTACAAAACTCTTCTAAAAGACATGAAGTGGGACTCAGTCCAGTGTGTGTCAGCCAATAAAGTGGATGATTAAAGTGGCTCTTGCAAAACCACCCAGAGAACTAAGAGTTTGGGGGAAATGCAGGGCTGGAGAGAGGCTCTACACAGATCCTGAGCCCAGAAAAGACGATGATTCAGCCACTCCACCCATATATGTAATTTAAAATAAACTTTAATTTATTTTTCAAATGACATGCATGTGTGCAGAAATTAAAGTAGCTTCTTTCTGTGTTTTCTGATGATAAGATTCTGGGTACAGGCAAGGAGGCTGGTCTTTTCTCACGTCTGCCTTGCTGGTGCCCAAGGCACCCAGCCCTTGTAACTGGACGGCTTTCATCCAAGCAGGAAGTGGCTAATGGCTCGTGCTGGTACGGTGTGTGCAAATGTGGCCAAACATGGCATTGATCCAAAAGGGCACATTTTCCCCCACTTCCAAAAGGGCACATTTTCCCCCACTTGCTGTCCCATGCACTCCTTGGGCTGGGGCATTGGCAAGGCAGGGGCGGGGGAGTGGGGAAAGCCTGGAGCGCTCAAAGTTTTCTCTGCAGCAGGTGTTTGGGCCGACTCCCCTCTTCTCCCCAAAGCTTGCCCAGCAACTGACTCCCCCTGCTATGATTGGCTGCTTTCCTTGGTCCTGGCCGAACTCTGCCTAGTAGCACAGAGACTGCCATCCAACAGCTACAGGGAAACCAATTGTGCAGCCCCAACTATAAATACCTCGCAGCAGCTGTGCCAGCCAATCACCCTCCTGGAGGATTCCCTTCCCAGATCCTTTTCTTCCCTGGGCCAGCTGAGCAGAGATGCGGCCAGCTGTACCCGCAGGAGGTGGCCTCCCTGTCCTCCCCTGAGTCTGGCCTGGGGCTCCAGCCCAGCATACCACCTCCCCCTGGTTTGGCACACACCATGCATCTGGCTCTCCCCTGACTGACAGTGGCCCAGGGGGCTGGGGGACCTGGCTGGGCCTGCTCTTAGGGGAAGGCTGGTCCATGCAGGCTTCTCCAGGAAGCAAGACCCTGCCTGGTGGATCACAAGTCCAGCCCAGCTCGGTGCCCCACCCACCCACATTTATTGGCTTCTGCTTGGGCCCAGGCATGGGAAGCATTGAGTGGCAGCTCTGGTTGGGTGCACAAGGGGTGTCTTCTGAATGGTACCCTGTTCAGGCCAGGGCCCAAGAGGCATGCTCGCTTGCAGGCCACTGCACCGTGGGGAAGCCCTGTCCACAGCAGGCCCGACAGCCTTTCTGCACACCACCAGGAGGCCAGGGGGAGGAGATGGCAGGCCAGGGCAGTGGCAGTGGGCGAGCCTCCTGATGCCACAATCCTGTCCCTTTCCTGGCCCTTCTTCCACACTCTCTGAAGCAGAGATTCAAGGGTAGCCTCAGTAAGACCAGGCCATGTGGGTATAAAGGAGCAAAGTAGGAACAGTTGTGCTTGCCAAGGGAGGAACAGGTAGGCCTGTGTTCCCCCTTCACAGCCATCTTTCAACAGCAGCCTGATGTCACTAGGCTCTGAGGACAGCTCTATGTCCCAGGGCCATAAATATCCTTAGTATGTGAAGACAGCGTGCACATAGCTGGTGCCCTGCAAATTTTGTGAAACTGAAGCAAGTTGCAAATCACCTCAACTCCTAAGGTGGAGTAAGAGGAAGGCTGCCTGCTCCGTGTCCTAGAGGCTGAGCCAGGAGTCAGGGAGCCTGGGGTTCAAGTCCTAGATCTGACCCTTCCTGGCTGTGGGCCCTTGGCAAAAATATTGACCTAACTGCAGGCTCCTCGCTGGTTAAAATAGGGCTAAGAGCTGTCCTAGTTTCCCAGCTCCTATGGCAAATACCGCACAAGGGGTTGGCTTCACACAGGAATTGATTGGTTTCTGGGTTTAGAAGCTAGAATGCTTTCTTCTCCAGGGGTTGGTCGTATTCTGGCTGGCTGGCTGGCAATCTTTGGTTTCCTTGGCTTTCCCGTCCCCTGGCCATGTCTTCTTTATCTTCTGGATCCTCACTGATTTCTGGCTTCTACCTGTGACCTTCTCTTCTGTGTACAGTTTCTTTTGCTTATAAAGACTTACATCATATTGAATTAAGGCCCACCCTTATTCAGTGTGGGCACTCCTTAACTAATAACATTTTCAAAGGTCCTTTTTACATATGGATTCACTTCCACAGGACCAGGGACCTGATTCACACCCCCAAGGACATTTATGTATTTTGTGGGAGACATGACTCAATCCCTGCCCCCCACCCCCTCCACCAAGAACCTCCCAGCCTGTCCCTTCACAGAAAGAATGAAGGTCACTGAGGCATCCCTGAATGGGAAAGTGCTGTGGAAACCGTGCCTGGTGACATAAGAACTGGAGGCTGTGGTTACGTAGATCATGGGTGCTTTCACCAGCCTGCTCTGGAAGAAACCCAACCTGTGCTGAGGCGTGAGGGGTGTGTGCACACAGGCCCCAGTCATTTGCCTTGGCATGCAGGTGTGTGAACATGATGGCTCACACCTGTGCACACCGAGTGTGTGTGTGTGTGTGTGTGTGCGCACGCGTGCTTATGTGGGTGTGCATATGTCAAGGCTCAGGCTGTGGATGTGCTTGGCCCCACCAGCCCACCCCTCCTGCAGACACACACAGTTCCCGGCTGTGCCCAGGGAAAATTCCACCGTGGTCCCAGTGGTCACCTCGGGCCTCTCTGTCTTCCTTACACAGGAAACCTGGCAGAGAAACTGCACCCTCAGCAGACCCAGGTCATCACGTCCCATGACAACCAAGGTAAGTGATTGGCTGCTACCCACGGCCTCTGCTCCAGTGGCTGCCCGCCGGGGTCTGCTCTCTCTGCAAGAGACAGCATCGTGTGCAGAGCTCAGACTGTGGGAGCAGGGGCCTCTCTGCCCCATGGGTGCTGCAGAGGGTGCCCTGTCCTCTCCCCACATCCCATGGGAAGCAGCGAGGGGCTGCATGGTCTCAGAGGCTACCCCGTGCCATAGGATGGGTAAATAAAGTCCTTGGGTCACAGAGCCGGTGGCTGTCATCATCACCATCATTGCATCGTCACAGCTCACATTTATTGAGCATTGAGTGAAGCGATTTCCATTATTTTCATGTAAATTAAACTTCACAGCAATTCCCGTGAGGACACTGAGGCTTGGAAAGTTGTCCTGTGCCCAAGATCACTTAGCCATCAAGACTCAGAGCCGGGGCAACCTGACACCCACACCACTTCTAAGCCCCAGCTGTTAACCCTCCCACAGCTCCCCTGGATGCCAGCCTCCCTCTGATGGGTCATGATGTCCGTGCCTTGCCTGAGCCTTGTCTGAGCCACTGCGGTTCCTTGGTCTCTGCTCCTGATGGGAGCCTTCCCAGGCCATTGCACTCATGGCATGTTTGCCTTGGCCAGGGAGGGAGGCGGGGTGAGAGCGCCCTTCCTTGGGAATTCTCACATTGCCAGAATAGGTTCTGAGGCCTCTGGAGGCAAGTGAGTGCATCACCGCTCTGACTTCTGGGAACAGTCAGCCAGATCCGAAAACATGAGAGGGGTCAAGACAGAAGGGCCCCACGGCCATGGCTGGAGGCAAGTGCAGGTTAGAGACCCACCCCCACTCCACCTTCACCGCACCTTGACTTCCTGCCCTGCTTTAAAGACCAGGGGCCTGTGTCTGCGAGCTCTCACAGGCTCAGCCATAGATTTCAACAAGATTTCCCCGCCATTGCTCTCAACACTGATGTCTAGCCTATAAGGAAATCATCCAATCACATGCAGAGCAGAAGTTGTGAACCCCTGAAGCAGGCGGCCTCTGGGGGGCCTTAGGGTCTGAGCCTCTCCATGAATTTCTGTCTGAAACACTGGGCTAATCCAGCAGCTCCGCAGAAAAGTTCTGGTTTACTGTGTAGAAAGGGCCTATAAACACGGGTTTACCAGCAAGAGGAAGCCAGCTCTCTTTGTAGTCCGGATCAATATTCCTTTAGGCCAGAATTCCTGGGAATATGACTTTAGGGCAGGCCTCAGGGACCCTGTGGTCGTTGGAAGCAGCCCACCAAGACCTGCCACCCTGCCTGATCACCCCAGGGATAAGCCCAGGGCACGACTGCTTCTGGGAAATGGACCCAGCAGCCCAGGGCTCTGCACAAAACAAGAATGAGAGGGATCTCCTGTAACGAGAGTGTGTGGCCACTTACCTCATTTAACTCTCCCCACCCCCAAGAGGGGGTCATGGTGTTGCTCCTATTTGCATATGCGAAAGCTGAGACTGGGGGTGCTGCGGTCACGGAGGTGGGTGCCGCTGGCAGCCTCAGCACTTGAGACTCAGAGAGGTTGAAATGACTTGCCTGTTTCAGTTTGCCAAAGCTGACAAAATGCAATATACCAGAAATGAATTCGCTTTTACAATGGGGATTTGTTAACTTACAAGCTTACAGTTCTGAAGCTGTGAAAATGTCCAAATCAAGGCATCAACAGGACGATACCTGGACTCTGAAGACTGGCTTCTGGCATGCTCAGCTCCTCTCCTGCATGGGAAGGCACATGGGGCGTCTGCTGGTCTCTCCCTGCTCTCCCAGGTTTTGTTGCTTCCGGCTTCTGAATTCAGTGGCTTCCTCTCTGAGCTTCTGTGTGTTTCTCTTTTTTAGCTTCTATTTTTAGCTTCTCTGGGGCTTTTTTCCTGTGGGCTTCTCTGAATTTCATCTTTTATAAAGGGCTCCAGTAAGAGGATGAAGACTCACCTGGGGCACACCTCAACTGAAATAATCTAATCAAAAGGTCCCACCCACAACAGGTCTACACCCACAGGAATGGATTTGCTTTAAGAACATGACCTTTTCTGGGGTACATACTGCTTCAGACCATCACACATCCCTTCCCACAGCGAAGGCCCTCATGTCACACACCCCTCGCTTGCCACAGCAGAGGCTCCTGCCTGAGTCTGGCTCGTGTGTGCCCCTCACATGCCTCCCTCCATGCATTCCAGGCTTCCGATAGCCTTGGGCATCCTAAGAGCAGGACAGAGTCCTTTGCCGGGCTGGGATGGGACACACACGGCAGGACTCCTGTGGGAGCCTGGGCTGCAGCCTAGCCAGAGTCCCCACCAACTGCAGTCCATTCCTTCCACAAAAACCAGCTCCTGTGTTTTGTGAACAAAACAGACTCCTGTTCTAATGGAGCTGACACCTTAGTGAGGGTAGACAGACAATTACAAGTAAGTAAAATAATAGTGTGTCAGATAAGGCTTAGGGAAAAAATAAAGCAGGAGAAGGATAGGGTGTATGTGTATATGCAGGGAGGGAGTGCATTAGTTTCCTATGACTGCTGTAACAAATTTCCACAAATTTGGTGGCTTAAAACATCATAAATTTATTTTTTACAGCTCTGGAGGCCAGAAATCCAAAATCAGTTTAATTGGACAAGGTGTCCACAGGGCTGGTACCTTCTGGAGGCTCTAGGGGAGAATCTGTTGTTTGCTTCCTCCAGCTTCTGCTGGCTGCCAGTATTCCTTGGCTTGTGGCCGCATCACTCCAATCTCCACTGCCAATCCCTCTTCTGTAGTCAAATCTCCTTCTGCCTCCCTCTTATAAGGACACATAATGGCATTTAGACCCACCCAGATCATCCCGAAGACTCTCCACCTTTTGAGGACCTTAATCACATCTGTAAAGTCCCTTTTGCCATATAAGGTGACATTCACAGGTTCCAGGATGTGGACATCTTTAGAGGTTACTATTCAGCTTGCCACTTGGTGCAATTTAAAATAGAGTGGAGTTGAGAAAGCCGCTCACTGAGAAGGTGACATATGAATAAGGAAGGAGGTGAGAGAGCAGCCGTGTGGGTATCTGGGGAAGGACATCCAGCAGCAGGGAGCAACAAGAAGGCCCTGAGGCAGAAGCATTCAGGGATCAGGTGAAGGTGACAGTGGCTGAAGCAGCTAGGCCACGTGAGAGGAGGTGAGTCAGAGAGGTCTCAGACAGATGTTGCAGGACCTGGGAGGCTGCCCTTAGTATGCTGGCTTTTGAATCATTAGCTGCTGTTGTGACAGCCTTCTCTGGGTGGAGAACAAACAGAAAGTGGGGGGCAGAAGAAAGAGGGCCCCTTAAGAGGCATTGTGATTGTCCAAGCAAGAGAGGGTTGCCATTGCTGTGGATTTGGAGTAGAAGGAGAGGAGAGGAGTCAAGGTTTGGGACCTGAACAGCATGAGGGTGAAGATGGGGAAGATGCAGGATGAGCAGGTTGGGGGAAGAACAAGAGGAATTCAGAGGTTGCCTCGTTGAGGTTGGTGCCAGCTCCAAGAGACCACATGCTGTTATTTTGGACAATAGTGATCAGAAACATTATTATTCCATGTGCCACTTTCCTACTCATCCAGTGAGCCTTGAACTTCACACAGGCCATGCTCTGTGAATGTGAACTATGCTGGACCTAGAGAAGCTTCCTCTGAAGCTCTTTGTATCACAGTACAAAGAATAACCAGAGGTGGACATTCAGTGTGCACGAGACATTGATCTAAGCCCTTTACCTGGCTCACCTCATTTAATCCCACAGCCACCTTCCATGGTAGGTTATCATCTCCATTTTGCAGTCAAGGAAATTGAGACTCAGAGAGGTTGAAATGACTTGCCTGGAGAGTGCTGGGCCCAGGAGTTGAACCCACGCCAATGTCCTCCCAAAGCCTGTGGGCTTAACCACTCACTATACCACCTCCTGTCTAAATGGCAAGACCAATCTAGTAGGGCTGACCTAGGGCTGATCTTCCCCTACCCCCTGACAGGCCAGATAGGAGGACGTTGGGGTGTCTACAAGGAATCCAAGCTTTGAGTCAGAACTTGTCTCTCAGAGTAGTTCAGCTTTTTTTTCCCTCCTCCATTTATCATTCAATGGTAGGCTTTGTGCAATATATTTCAAGAAATCTTAGCTCTTCATGTGGAAGGGGGCTCTAGGAAGATTAATCCGAAATGGGCTTGTGGGTTGTATCAGAATAGAGTGATCACTGGGAACCCCTGTGACGTCATGCCCCAAAAGTTATTTTTGAGGAGTCAGTTTTCTGTTGGGGCTTCCATCCTCCTAGGTCATCAACACTTAGCCCCATGCAAACTCTCTGTGAAGCAGCCTTCTTTGATTTTTCACACAGTAGGGCCAAAGGTCATGTTTCTGAATTTGACATCCTATTGAGCTCCTCTACACAAGAGGAGGTTAAGAAATCAGGAAATGCCCTGTGTTTGCAAGAGCCCATTAAATCCCCGGAAAGTCAGTGCTGCAAGAGAGGTCCCGCATCACACACACTGGTGGGTACCCAAAGTCTCAGCCTGGAGCTCCGATGCAGTTGTTGTCATCTCATAACTAGAGCTGCTATGAAAGTGTGGGGCTTTCGTGCTGCGCCCAGCAGTATCCAGTGAGGGCAAGGCCCTGTCAGTGTCCTACAGAGCTGGACTTTCCCCTGCCGCCACCTAGCACACTGTTGCAAGGATGCCACAGCTCACCACATCCTGCACTAAGGCTGACT
>PVKY010005631.1:0-17110 GCA_004027775.1 Bradypus variegatus
CTCAGCCTCACACCTTGCATCCCCCCCAGCCCCCTCACACCTTCCTCCCCACCAGGCCCCCCAGTTCTCTGCTGACCCCCCAGCTGGCCTCAGAACAGATGGTGCCTGACTCAGCTCTCACAGCTTACGGAGCACATCCCGCTCCTGCCGGGTCCTGGGAGTCTCACAGTCCATCCCATCAGCAGCTCGGGCTTGACCGGGCCACCTCAGCCACCAACCCAGGATTCAGGGTTCAGAATCCTCCCCTCTCCCTCCTCCCTCTCCCCACTTTACCTGCCTTTTCTCCTCCCCCCGCCCCCGTGAGCCCCCTGTTCCCTGCTGGCCTCAGCAGGCTTGGTTGTTGAAGCATTATTTTTAACAAGCATTAACGACTGTCTCCTGGGCTGCGTCTGATCCCCATGTGATCAGTCTGTCCTCCTCCTGATGGTTCTTGCTCCTGGTGCCTGGCTCCCTTGTGTGTCTGGTTACTCTCGGCCCTGGGTTGCTGGTTGGATCTGAACATTTATGGGGTGACAGTATATTCCTCCAGGGAAAACTTCCCATAGTTTTCCCATGGGCCCAGGGTCAAGGCAGGTGGGTCCTTGCCTAAGGGTGGCCCCTCTGCAGGGAAGGTCCCCTTGGTCTTGGCCTCTGGTGAGGACCCCGGGTCCTGATCTTGGTCCCCCTTGATGCCTAGGTAAGCACGTCCAAAAAGAGTCCAGTCTCCTCGGATCAGCAAGCCCTCCCCCCCAAGGACAGAGAGAAACCTGCCTTTCCACCACGCCAGGCTCCCACCTCCCCTCCTTGTTAGCTGACGTCTTCCTCAGGTTCTTGTCAGCATGTTGATGCCTTTAAGATTCTTAAAGCCATGCCATGCAGGGCCCAGGGGCTTCCCGTCCCAGGGCTGGCCAGGAAGCCCGGCCTGGCGTCCATCTCCGCTGGCTGGGCCCTGTCCTCGCTGTCCCTCTCCCCCACGCTGCTCTGGAATATCTGCATTACTCTCGCTTGTCTTCGGTTTCCCTTCCCAGGTGCCCGCACCCTCCATCTTTCCCTACTGCTTCTCCCCTACCTCTGTGCTCTCATTCTCCACATGGCTTTCCCCTCTTTTCCTGTTTCTCTTTCTCTGTCTCACTCTCCCTCTCTTCTCTTTCTGTCCTGCTCTCCCTTCTCTGTCCCTCCCTTCCCTTCTGCTTTTCCGTGCCCAGTGCCCCCCACCCTCTTCACCGACCCTTCTCTGCCCACCTTTTGCTTTGCACCTGCACCTCTTTGTTTTCCCAGCTGTCTCTCTTTTCTCTCCTAGTCACCAAAATGGGCACAGCATGGCCACCACCCCATCGGTGCTGATACAGGGAGAGGCCTCTATGAGGCCTGGGGACCTGCCCACTGGCGAACCGTTCACAGGTGGCCCTCAGCCGGGGTCCCCATCCCCGGTCCCCAGGCAGGTCAGGAGGGCTTGGGAGCTGCCCCTGCCCTCCGTCCCAGCTCCCGTCCTCTCCTGGCCTCTGACTCCTCCCCTGGAGACAACCCCAGTGGCTCTGACCAGTGTATGGCCTTCCCGCCCCTCCCACCCTTCCAGGCTCTGTCCTGGGTGTGACGTGTATGTGCAATGTGTGTGAACGTGACGTGTGTGCCTTCCTTGGTCCTGATTCTGCCTCCTAGGGGGCATCGTCCTACTTCTCTCCCACTTTTTCCTCTTCCCTCCCTTGCTTCTCTCCTTTCCCTCCCTCTTCTCCAACCCGTTCTCCTTCTCTCTCAGTTCTCCTCATCTCTCACATTCTCACACATCCTTACCTTTTTGTTCTCATCTCATTCTCCGTCCCTCTTCCTCTCACGCCCTCCTCTCTTAACACGTCGGCCCCTCTCCCCCACTAGCCCTCTGCCCCTTCCGCTTTTCTCTCATTCTCCTACTGCCTCCTCCTCCTGCTTTCTCTCCCCCTCTCGTACTCTCCCTTCTGTTTCCTCTGCAGATGCCTCCCCTCAGCCCTCTCCCTGCTCTGCCATCTCTTCCTCCTCCCTCTAGTCTGTCTCCCTCTTCTTTTTGTTTCTACTACTCTAGTTTCCTTCTGTGCACTCTTCCTTGTCTCTGTTCCTCCTGCTTGCTCCCTCCCCTCCCCCCTCTCCAGCCCTCACCCTTCTCTAAAATTCTCTTGCCTGTCTCCTCTCCCCTTTCTCTCATCCCTCACCTGTCTCCTCCTTTTCCTTTGTCCTTTTCCATTTTTCTCCCCCTCTCCTATTTTTCTATTTTCTCTTCTATTTTTTCCTGGCCCACCCCCATCCCCCACCATCTCCTCACTGTCCCTTGCTCCTTCATCCCCATTTTTCTCTTCTTTCCTGCTTGTGGGACCTCTCCTTCCTGCTTCTTTTTCTTCCCTCCCCCGACCCCTTCTTATATCTCATCTCTCCTTCCTTTCTCATCTCCTTCCTCTTTCTCTGCCTCCTCCCCTCCTTTCTCCCCCCTTGGCCTCACCTTTCTCTCAAGCCCTCTCCTACTGCCCCCTTTCTTCCCTCCCTCCCCTGCCTTCCATCTCCCCCCTCTTCTCTCTGGAGTCCTCTTCTCTCTCCCTCTCACCAGAGTTTTCTTGCCTTCTCTCCCACTTTCTTCTCCTCTATCTTTCTCACTTCCATCTGCCTCTCTCCAATTTCTTTGTATCTTTTCCTCTTGTCTTCCACACTCTCCCATTCCTTTCTTCTCTATCTCCTCTATCTCTTCGTCCCATCTCCCCTTTCTCTCTTCTCTGAATCTCTTCTCCTCCTCCCCCCCGCCCCTGCTCTGTCGGAACCCTCCACTCTCTCTTGCCTCTTCTCCCTTGTTCCCTCGCCATCTCTGGGAGGCCCCAGTACCCCCAGCTCCCCGAGGGTCTTGGGGTGACCCAGAGCCCCTGCTCTTTGCTTCCCTGCCACTGATTCACGCCTAAGGTTCCCAGGTTTTGAGCAGTTTGGGGTCCGCCCAGGGCCCCCCAGGCTCCGTGGCAGGAGGATGGGTGGCCTGGGCAAAGCTGCCGGGCCATGGGCTGGGGTGGAGGGGCCCTCATGACACCCATCCTCTCTCTTTCTGTCTGCCCCGGACGCTGGACACTGCCTGGAGCCTCAGGCCTGCCACGGGCTCTCCAAGGACAAGGAACAGGTGCAGGGGGAGCTGCTGCCACAGCCGTACGGCAGGTAAGGGCCTAGGCCAAGGCTCGGCTCCTGCCTGGGCTTGGTGGGGAGGGGGCTGTCTTCTCGCCATAGGACCCTTTTCTGTTGCCCTCCACAGCCCCCCACCATCTGCTCCTCCTCAGGCAGTACAGAGCCCATAATACTGGGCGGACCTGGCCTGACTCCCATGTCTCCGATAAGTAAATGAGCACCCAGTGTTCCCAAGGACCAGCAGCTGCCTGGAGAGGCCTCGTGGGAACCCCGGCCTTGCAGGGCCCTGCTTTCCATCAGGAGCTGCCCGAAAAATTCTCAGACTGGGTGGAAGCTTCTGTTGCCACCTACTGACAAAGAGTGGAACTGCAACCCAGCTGTATTAGACACTGAGACTGAGCCAACAAAAAAGCACAAGGACTGGAAACTCCCGAGAGGCTGCTGGGTGGGTGCAGGGGAGGAGGGAAGTAGTTGCAAAATTCTGTAGAAATGAAAATGTTTACTCCTATCGATATATAAACAGCACACCCAGCGAACTTCTGTTTGCCAACTTACTGCTCTGAATTCATGTGTTTTAGGTCATTTTGGGTTGGCTTCTCTCCTACATTTCCATTGTATTAATTTTCTGTGGCTGCCATAACAAATTACTACAAACTCAGTGTCTTAAAACAAGGAAACTTGTTTGCCCACAGTTCTGGAGGAAGAGTCCGCCCCCAAAGTGCCGGCAGGGCCACACTCCCTCTGAAGGCCCAGGGGGAGAAGATTCCTGCCTCTTCTGGTTTCTGGTGGCTCAAGGAGCTCCCCAGCCTGTGGCTGCACCTCTGCCATCTCTACCTCCATCATCACAGGCCCGTTTCCTACGTGTCCCCCCTTCTGTCTCTTATAAGGACCCCTGTCATCAGACTTAGGGCCCCTGGCTAATTCAGAATGAGCTCATCTCAAACTTCTTAACTTAATTACATCTGCAAAAACCCTTTTACCAAAAAAGCCACATTCTCCGTGGTTCTGTGGGTGAGAACATGGACACGTTTTCAGGGGCCACTGTGCATCCCACACACCATGGAAATACATTTGGGACTTACCAGGGTCAGTTCACATACATTTGCTTGGGAGACTGACATTCCAGAGGCAGGGCCAAGGTGGGTTTCCGTTTCTTTCATAATGACGTTGTTATAACCTTACAGAACGGAAGGTGGGTGCAAAGGGAGAAGAAATGACAGCTAAAAAGGCCTCAGTCACTTACCCCTGATCCCACCATGAGTCTTTGTAATGGGTTAAACAAAGGTGCCTACAAAACTGTCCACAAGCCACCTGCTAAAATGCACAATTTGGGGTAAGAGTCTTCCAAAACACTGAAATTAATTTTGTATATTTTAAATGATTGCTTGTCATAGGAATATGTGCTAAGAACATCTAGATGCCAATCTGAAATCCTAGGCATGGAGGAGGGAAACAGGTGACTTTCTGGGGGCAAAGAAGGGCATCCAAGGGGTGAAGTAGAAAAAGGGGGTGTTGTCAATGTAGGGTGCATGCAAATCTTAGACCAGAGGCCAGGAGCCAGGAGGCGGCTAGGGCGAGGGTCCAGGTGGGAGAGGACAAGGCCTGAGCTGGGGCCAAGGCCCTGGGGTGGAGATGAAGGGACGAGGCAGGGAGGAAGCTAAGGGACTGGGACAGTGGTGCACAGGGGAAGGGTTTGGGGTAGGGCAGCATTCTGGTCAGCAACACTGGGAAGGCCGTGGCACCACTCACTGGAACAGGAACCCTGGCGGAGGGCTGGTTGGGAGAGAATGAGCTCTATAGCAGTTCCTAAGGCAGGGCCAGGGCAAGGCGCCCTTGAGGCAGATGGGCCAGGGGTCTACAGACTGGGAACAGGGTCTGGGCTGACAATGGGTTTCGGAATTGCTGGTGAAGAGGATTTTGGAACCCAGCTGGTTCTGGGCTGTAAGTGGGACCTGAAGCTGCAATGGGATGGTGACCATCCCACCCCCCACCACCCACTCCTGTCCCCCAGAAGTCCCCCGTTAGGCCACGTGTCCTGCAGACATATGTGTGTGTGAAATGACGCAGGCGCACAGGTATTCTAGAGCATCCTCTGAAACAACCCAAAAGTCATTCAACAGAGACAATGAACTAAGCCCAGGGCCACACTCATCATGGAATGCGGATGTGGTTTATATTCCGAGATGGAAACTCTAGCGCAAGCCAAGTGGAGACAGAAAGATTTAAAAGAACAAGCAAGAGCAACCACTGTTTCCACTCACATTTGCTTGTTAGAGGCACACTCTGCAGAACAACGCACAGGAACTGGAGACTTCAGCTGCCTCCCAAGAGGGGCGCGGGGTGTCGGAGGCCAGGGCTGAGCCTGTAGATCCTGCCCTTATCTTTCAGGTTTTGTACCATGTCCCTGGATGCCCTGACCAATAAAATAAAATGGTGAACGAGCTATCTGGGAACAAGTGAGACTTGGAAGAGAAGTTTAATAAGGACAGAGCCCTGGGGAACCTCAACTAACTCAGACATTGACCAGAATATGCAATGGAGTAACTTTGCCAGCTGGAAAGCAAGAGAAAAAGTCCTACAGGAAAAGAATGTCACTCAGATACGTGACAATTCCAAAATCCGATACATTTTAAAAAATAACAAAACGGAGCAGCAAGTGACTGGGGAGAGCATATCCATCTGCAAATTCAACAAAGTTAAGAACTCTGAATTGTGAAGGAGTTCCAGAAAAGCATCAGTAAACATCTGTGGGATAATACAGAAGATAGAGAATTCACGTGGAACACAGACCAAAAAAACCTGGGAGCACGCTCTCTCTTGCTGGCAGAGAAGGAAAGGAAGGTCCAAGCAACTCTGGACAGTTTTCTGTACTAAAGTCACAAAAGCTCATGAACCGATAACCCCAGACGCTGGCAGGCATGTCAGCAGCTGCCCTGGGGGCCCTGGGCTGAGGCCGCAGCAGGGGTGGCTGGCCCCGGGGTGGGGGTGGGGATTGAGACCCCACAGGGCAGGGCAGGGTGGGGCCAGGGGAGGGGCTTTTAAGAAAAAACCGTAGGCAAAGACCGTCTGACCCCAAGTGAAGCATTTTCAGGCCTGGACGGCCTCAGTCCTGAAGTCCCAGGTGACTGACCAGGGATGGATTCAACGATGTGAACAAGAATTCTCAGAAAAGTTAAAACGGCCCCAGCGCCCTCAAGCTCACTGTGAAAAGACGTACTTGAGCACTGCGCTGAGGAACATTTTAACCCAGCAGGTTGGCCAAAACCTAAACCTGTGAGAAGACAGTTGGTGAAGCCGTGGGGCGGCATGGCGGGGGTGTCTGTGTGCAACACGCCGTCTTTCCTTGGGACCCTCAAAGAATCCCCGTGCTAAGGACTAGGGGAGTCAGCTCGGCTCCTCCGCAGGAGGCAACTGGGGCCTGAACCCCTCTCAGAGCCGCCTTGAGGGAACTCCCACCCCTGCCAGCAGACCACGGCCGGCATGTTGCCCCCACCCCACCCCCAAGCACACGTAAGCACTTGCTGGAAGCCCCTGTGCATCCTCCAGGGTGCAGCCTGGCCCACAGGGCCCACCTCCTGGCACCCACGGGATGGAGACCCCCGAGGCCGACCCCAATGTGCCTCCTGTGTGCGTCAGCGCCGGGCCTTTCTCGGCGACCCTGACACTGAGACAGAGGCGCTGACCTCTTGGCATCCTTGGGGTGGCAGGACACCCCCCCTTACGTGGCGGGAGCACAGCAGCTCCCACTCGATCTGCCGCATCAATCATGTTTACAGACACCCCCTTCTCTGGTCCCAGCCACCGTTTCTGGGATTTGATTCGTTATTTCTACACTTGTGTCAAATGGAAATGTCGATTCAGGGAGAACTGGCTGAATAAACTGTGACACACCCTCCCCATGGGCACCATGCAACTGTGACAAAGAACGGGGACATGCCCCGGGTGCCACCAGGTGTCCAAAATATACCAGGAAAGAGAAAAAGCAAGGGCAGGACAGTGTACCGAGGATGGTGCTCTTGTGTCAAAAAGAGGGAAAAATAACACACCCTCATCTGTTTGTGCCACACTTCTCCCCTAGGAGGAAAGCCACGAGCGAGTCGGGGGATGGGGCTCCCACTGGCACCTTTTACTGCCGTCTGGGTGGCAGCACCCCTGCTCACAGAGAGCTCCCCCCTGCCACGGTCACTCCACCAATGGGCTCGTGTCCTGGGGAAATGATTCAAACTCACATGGAAAAGGGCCTGCGCGCGCTCGCCAGGGTGTCTGTGACCAGCAGAGCAGGGAGTGGCTCGACGTGGAGCCCGCGGAGAACAGCCGAGCAACGGCCACCCAGCAGGGCAGCGCCGGGGAGAAACCGGGGCTCAGGGCTGCTGGGAGATGTACTTCTCAAAACACTTCCACATTGTGATAAATTGTCGATGTTTTTAAATTAGAAGAAATCAGGAGGGAGGGAGAGATGGAGAGCAGACAGCCCAGGGGGAGTGGGAGAAAAGAATTCTGAAATGTTGTTTCCAGCCTTGCATTCCTTCACTGAATTTTTCTTCTTAACTTGAAACGGCTTTCTCAAGCCCAGGGACCCATGACAGCCTGGCCTCCTGAGGGCTGGGCTCTGACCCTGTCAGAGTCCGGGCGCTGGGGAGACGGAGGGCACCCAGCCGGCAGACCAGGACCCCGGGGGGCAGGGTGGGAGAGAATGAGTGCCTGGGGGAGCCCACGCCCCAGCCCATCCTGGGGGCCACCAGCTCCAGGCCAGGCCCCAGCATCCTCAGGGAAAGAGAGCGAGAGCTCATGTCCCAGCACAGGATCAGACAAGCTGGGGGGCAGGTCAGGCGAGGACGCCCATGACAAAGGCATAGAGGCCGGGGAGAACACGGCATGTTCCCGGGACGCATGGGCTCGGCAGGGGAGAAGAGACAGGGCAGAGCGGTCACCAGCCGAGGGCCCTGGACTCTATCCTGTGGGCAAAGGGGACAGCGAGGGGACCAGCAGGACACGTACTAGCCACTCCACCTGTAGGGACACAGCCTGTTGGCTCCCATGGATGACAGCGGGGCTGGTGCCAGCGCAAGGAAGGCCCATCCTCGGGACGACGGAGGATGTGGGGGGCAGGGGGCAGGAGGGGCGTCCCCTGCGGGGTGGGTGGGTGTGGACTCAGGGCCTTCACCGGCCGCTGCCCCCACCACCTCCGCCGCCCCCACCCTGGCCCCCCGCATCCGGGGCCCCCGACATCATGAGGAACAGGACGACGGGAACGATGTACATCCACTGCGGGCAGAGAAGAGGGAGGCGGACAGGACAGACAGACACAGAGACAGGATGGAGGTGAGTTCGGGCATCCTTGGGCCCCACCCCAGCGCCAGGTGGGGAGGTGGGGGCAGGGGGCCGGCAAGGGGGAGGCCACGGGGGAGGCGCCCAGGTCCCCTACATTACTACGGGGGCGGGGAGGTGGGGGGCTAGGTCCTCACTCAGGCCTCCTGCGGCGGCGGTGTGGGCCCCGGGGCAGCAGGACGCAAGGCTGTGAGCAACACGGCACCCCCCAGGATGAGGTGCCACTGAGGAGGGAGGGGGAGCACGGTCAGGCCGGCCATGGGGTCCTGCAGCCAGCGGGGTGGAGGACCCTCGAGTGGGCAGGCGGCAGGACGTAGGGGGCAGGGGGCCTCAGGGAGACCTCAGGAGCCACCGGAAAAGTTATGAGGCCCCGGTGGGTGCGGCCACAGCAGGCATCCACCCAGCCCCTCCACCGGCTCATCCCGCCTGGGCCAGGCCTGGGCCAAGCAGGGGGCCTGCAGCCCGGGGCAGGGGGCTCCTGACTTCCCCAACGGAGCCCAGGACCCTGGGCCCAGCCACACACACTCCCCAGCCCCCCTGCTACCAGGCCTCCTGGGCACCCCCACCCGGAGCCCTGCCACCCCCAAGTGCCCCCTCCACGTGCCTCCCAGGCTCCCCCAGACCTGGCCCTCCTCTGCCTCCTCACTTAGGCGTGGCCCAGCCTCCCTCCCGGCCTCCCCGGAGGCCTTGCCCTCCTCCCGGCCTCTAGCCTGCCCCCCACACTGTACTTTCTCCTGACAAGCCAGGGACCCACCCGTGCCCACATCTGGCACCCTTCCCCCTTCCCCTCACACCCGTCCTGGGAGCCCCTGAGGTCTGTTTTCCCGGGTCCCACGCCGTGCCCCAGGGCTGGCAGTCTGCTCAGCCTGGAGCCCCCTGACGCTTTCACAAGTTGGCACCAAAGGGGTTGGGGGGGCACCTGTGGGTCCACAGCCCTCACCCAGCTCCACCCAGGCCAGCACAGTGCCGGAGAGACAGCCCAGGCCCCAGGGGAGACCCGGAGGCCCCACATGCAGGAGACCGGAGGCCCCGGGCACTGACCCAAGAGTGAGGGCTGGGGGAGGGGCAGGGCCACGGGGTGGGGGAGGACATGGGCACCCAGCCCAGGGTCCCCTCGGGCAGGAGGCGCGGGGGAGGCCCACTCACGTATTTGGCGAAGAAGGACTTCTGCTCCTGGGGGTTCTTGGCCTTCTGGGCCTGCTCCATCTCCAGGCGCTCGATGAAGGCCGCTGTCTCGGGGCTGGGCCGGGAGGGAAGCAGACGCGGTGAGGGGTGCGGAGACCCAGAGGCTGTGGGGTGGGCTCAGCTCAGGGGTACCCAGCCGGCACCTCACCCCGGGGCCGTGGCTGGCGGCTGCAAGTGCACCGTGGTGTTGAACAGCTCCAGGTCCACGTCCTCCACCTCGTGGCCCCGGCAGCCCCCGGGGTGAGTCACCACCGACACGCCCACCACGTTGCCAGCCACGTCCACGTGCAGTGTCAGCTGGTCCGAGAGGTGCGACTCCACCAGGGAGCACTACAGGGGGCAGGGGAAGTCGGGGGCCGCTGCCCAAGCTGCACTCAGCCCCAGGGCCCCCCCAGCATCTGGTGAAACCCCCCATGGCCCCTGGTGAATGCCCAGCCCAGGAGCCTCGCCAGGGCCACTAAACACCCACCACCCTGGTCATCCCACCCCCACCCCCCAGGGAGACCCCAAAGTGCAAGGCCAGGTCTGGATCTTCCTGTCTGCTCCTGGCCAACTCAAGGTCCCAGAAAACACCAGGGGCTTGCGAAGGAGGGCACAAGTGAGGTGGGTAGGGGAAGCGAGGACAGGGGCTGGGTCCCCATCACACACTCACCGCGGGGACGAAGGAGGAGACGTAGCCACCAGCTTCTGGGACTTCGGGGGCTCCAGGCCGCTGTGGGACCCGCACATGGTAGAGGCCGTTTAGGGCGGCCACATCCTGCAGGCAGGGCAGAGGGGCATGGTGAGGGGGACATGTGCAGGGACTCCGCCCAGAACACCCTTCCCCAGCCCTGCCACAGAGCACCCCACGTTCCCCACTGGGCCCAGGACTCTTCCATGGGCTGATGCCAGGAGTGGCCAGGGCTGCCCACCTCAGGGGGAAGCCCAGCCCAGTGACAGAGCAAGGCAGAGTCCTGGGGACATGGTTCCTGAGCCTTGATCCAGCTGCACCTGATGCCAACCCCGTGCCTGGACAGTTACGTGAGCCAATAAATCCTCTCCAGGGCCTAAGCCAGTTGGAGGAGGATTTTGTCCTGAGACAGAGAGCAGCCCCTCACCCCTCCTCTGGGCTCCCACAGCCCCTGGGCCCTCAGAGAACCAGTCATGACTGCCTTGTAAGTAGGCTGGGGCCCTTGTGAATGTCATCCCCGAATGCAGGGCCCTCGGCCACTTCCATTAAAACACGGACCCTGTGGCAGTGCCAGTGTGTGCAGGGACAGGCACCCTTGGGGGATGGCCCAGGCCTGACCCATCCTGGGGCCCCACACTCGCCCAGCCCAGCGGCAGACCCACAGGGGGCTTCTATCAGCTGATGTAGAGCATCAACATGCAACTCGTTGAGGACACAAGTCACGGACCAGGGCAACACAGACCATAAACAGTGAGACAGCTACTGGGGGAACCAGGTACGTGTAAAGGGGATTCACTGGGCACCACATGGGATAGGCCGGCCGGCTGGATCTCTCAGAGGCAGTTCCATGCCCCATTAGTCTTTCCCCGACATCTTCTACAAGGGCACCCCTGGGGCCATTGCCACCCAGAATGAAGCCCACTGCACCCACCTCCCTTACACCTAGTCACTGGGTGGAAGTGGCTTTGATGAGCTTTCCTAAAAACATGGCTGCCCCCTCTGCCCCTCTTCTCCCGCTTTTGGGTCCTGCCACCTAAACACCAGCCAGGGCCTGGAGGCCTCCTTGTACTGCCCAGCCCTCAGCAGGATGAGCCAGGGCTCAGGGGGCTGGGCCCTTGGGGAAGTGAAGAAGCAGGACCATCAGAGAGAGAAGTAACCACTCGTTTTACCACAGCTACTCTGCAGATCCCTTCTTCCTTCCAAGCAAATCTCACCCTGACTGATCAAGAAATGTCTTGGCTGAATCCAGCAGAGTGAGAAGAACCAATCATGGGGAAACTATGGGGTGGAGGGAGGACCGGGGAGGCATGTGCTGTGCTCCAGCGTGCAGACAGCAAGGCTGGGAAGACCACAGGGGACAGAGGGTGAGGCTGGGAAGGCGCTAGGGTCCCCTCTGGACCTGGAAAAGCTCGCTGTGCCTGGGCAACATGACACAGAGGGCAGCCTCCAGGGAGAGCTTGCTGGACACCCGCCCCCCGGCCAAGCCCCAGGGCCCCACCTCACCCGGAGCCGGACCCGATCCTCCTCGCTGAGCTGACGCTGCGACAGAGACAGGGTGCCGTCCTGCTGGTTCCACAGCAGCGAGCCCCGCTTCCGGAAGTGGGCACCGTCATCTGCAGGGAGCCTGGGTTCAGCATCCCATTCCTACCACACCCCTCACCCCCGGACACCCACTTTCCAACAGTGGCTTCGCCTCTACCCTGAGTCACACGGTCACTTCCTCATCCTGAGCCCCGTTTTCCCACCCCCTCCAGGCCCTGCTCTCCCCCCCACACAGGGCAGTCAGCAGCAGATACCTGACCGCAACCTGAGCTCTGCACTCTGCTCCTGCCTCGCCAGGTGACCAGAGTAAGGTCACATAACCTGAGCCTCAGTTACTACAGCTGCAAAATACGGTGGGGGGCAGAACTTTGTCAAAGGCTCACAACTGCATGGCTGGGTCAGTACCAGCAGAGCTGCTCTTGGAGCGGATTCCAGGCTGGAACAAGCCCCAGATTCCGGCCTCAGATGCCAGAGCACTGGCATCTGGGCGCCCAGGTGGCAAGTTTAACTGGGCTGCGGGACTGGTTGCAACTCTGTCATCTCACTTCGGAAAGTGGGGAGGACACTAACATTTACTGCCTCTGACTCGAGAGACTGGCTGAAGCCATAGGTGTGCCAGCAACCGGCAACTGCCTGGAGAGAGAAGTCTGTTCTGAAAGTGGTCCTGGTATGCACTTTGTCCTTAGGGAAGGTTGTCTGCAACTGGCTGGCAAGTCTCTCAAGGATGGTGCCCTGACAGATCATGGCCTTTGAGGGGCCCCACGTTAAGTGCCCGGGGCTGTCATTCCTGCACTCACCGATCTCAAAGGAGTGTTCCAGCAGCAACGCCACCGTGCTGCAGCCCTCGCTCTCGCGGCCATCCACCCCAGCCTGCAGGGGAGAGAGATGCACCCCAGTTGAGAAACACCCGAGCCCTCAGCAGAGCAGGACCCACGGACCCCAGAACAGGCAGATCCTTATTGTCACATCATCTCCAGTGGCTGACACTTGCCCGCGATTCCACCAGGAGCCACCCACTGCATGAATATTCATGATCTAGGTGCTGTCCCTAGAAAACCAGAGCCTACAAACACCTCCAGCTCGAGTTAAGGGACATACTCCGTCACCTACGGCTCATCTCCATGCAAATGTCCAAGTACTTCTTTGCACAGCCAAGATGCCGCTCGAGTCCCGCTCCGATCCTGCATATTTTCTTTCTCCAGCCTCCCAAATTTCTCCAATTCTGCAGCCTCCCCTGACCCACGCCCTCGCACCTGCACGTCGAAGGGTCCGCGAGCTTGGGAGCCGCCTCACGCCTGCCTCTGCACAAGCTGCAGCAGCACCCCCCCCGCCATTCCTCTCAGTCCCCCGGGGCGGCCCACTGTCCTCACCCCACGCCTGGGCGCAGCCTCGTTCCTCAACTGGTTCTGACCTCTTCCCTCTCGGACCCGAGGCGCCACCCTAACGTACCCAAAGGCCCTGGACCCGGGATTTCCGCCGGCCCCGCCCCCTATGCATGGCCAGTGCGTTCTCACCCCCCGTGTCGCGGCCCCGGCCCGACAGCCACTGCCCCGGGCCAGACTGGGCGCCGTCGCCGCCACCAGCAAGAGCAGGAGCAGCCAAGCTGTGCCCGCGCAGACCGCCGCCATTGGGGCCCGTTCCCACTAACCAAGAGGCGGGGCCCAGCCGCGCGCCGCGGAGCACGCCGGGAGGACGGCCTCAATACGCCGTCCGTGCGCCTGCGCCGCTCTCGAGCGCCTGCGCCCTGGCGCCTACCGGCCGCCGGGGCCTGGGGTCACACGGCTTCCGCCCCTCTCTACCCGGTCTTCAGGCACCGCCCCCTTATTGACATCACCAGCTCGGAGGGGCTAGGTCCTTTCTAGGGGACGTTACGTGACCCCGCCCGCCGCCTTGTGACGCCACAGAGCCCGCGGCCCCGCCCCCTTTTGCTCCTGGGACTCTACCGGCCTCGTTTCGCAAGGGGCGGGGGCGTTGCGATGAATCTGGGCCGCAAACAAAGGCTGACACTTGGTGGAGCAGGTGAGGCGAGACCAGGTGGGAAGGCAGGTGAGAGACGGGGCGGGGCGGGGCGGGGGTCAGGTGAGGGGACCCAGGTACGAGAGCCAGATGAGGGAACTGGATGTAGGAACCACGTGAGGGAGCCAGGTGTGGGAACCCAGGTGAAGGAACCAAGTAAGGGAACTGGATGTGGGAACCAGGTGAGGGAGCCAGGTGCGAGAACTAGGTGAAGGAACCAGATGCGAGAACCAGGTGAGGGATGGGCCAGATTATGCCACCCTTAGCTGGGAGCTAACTTGGGTCTACCTGCTGGGGGTCCCGGGTGCAGCATCCTGAGATAGACCCCCAAGTTTCACCCCTCTAGAAAGACCCCTGGTTCCAGCCTGTCCCAGGCACCGGCCGGGACGGCTCCAACGCCACCTCCTGAGCGGCGAGTTCGACCAGCTGCGCAACTTCCCCATCTTTGAGAGCAACTTCATGCAGGTGTGGAACCCCGAGGCCCCTCAGCTCCACAGCCTTGGCCTGATCCCTGACCTCTGACTTCTGACCACATCCCCCTAATGTCCATCTGGCAGATTCCTGACTTCCAACTCCTCATAACATGGAACCTTGGGCCCCCCCCCCATACTTCCTGGCCTTTAGCTTCCCTGTGAACTCTGACCTCTGACTGCTGGCTGTTTCCCTGACTTCACAGCCATATGATTTCTGACCTTTGGTCCCAGGATATCTAAACCCTGACCTGATCTTTGTCTCGCCTGGTTCATGGTCTTTAACATCCTCCCCCCAAGTTCCCTGACCTCTGACCCCTTCCCAATTCTGCCCCCACCTTTCCTACCTGTAATTTCTGACCTCCAACACCAGGTAACCCGATTGGGAGAAGTTGGCAACGAGGTCACTGTGGGGGTGGCAGCCTCCAGTCCTGCCCTGGAACTCCCTGACCTGCTGCTGCTGGCCGGCCCTGACAAGGAGAAGGGACACCTGCAGCTCTTTGGGTGACTGTCCCCAGCCCGACCTAGACACCCGCATCGCACCCTGAGCACCTCCTCTCCCCTAGACAACCACCGGGAGCCTGGGGGGCAGCAGCCCTCTCCGGGAGGAGGGGGACAGAGTGGTCCACAGGGACTAAATACCCAGAGCTGGAGAAGGTGGCCATTTAGGCAGCACCCAGTGCCCCCTAGTCTGTGCACATAGTTCATGTCCGGCCTCCCAGGGTGGGGCCCCACAGGCTCAGAGAGGGGAGCCTTTTGCCCAGGGTTAAGTGTGGGACTGGGACTCGAACCTCAGGCTCCTCGGGATTCCCGACCTCAGAAATCTCAAGCTCCCAGGCCAACTGCACCCACCCCTTCAAGTTGATGTATCACACTGGAAAAGAACTGACCCACTCCGAAGTACAAAACACACATAGCACAAAATAGGGCTTTCTCCCTTCCTAGCCTCCTGCCCGCCCTCTCTCCCCTCTGCCCACTCCAGCTACAAATACCAAAACCTTCACGTGTATATTTACAGGAACAGTCTGTCAGCGCCTTTCACTTTTTGACCACATCTCACTGTTAATTACAAAGAAAGAAACAGACAGGGAGGGAGGGAGGGAGGGAGGAATAAAGAAAAGAAAGGAAAGGTACATTGGGACATTTACACATGTGTCCGCAATCCTTTGTCCAATTCTGAAGGCCAAATGAGTTTTTTGACACACAATTGATGGCAGATTCTGCTTCTGACTGGAGCTAATTTGAGGCTGTTAGTAAAACAGTTGTGCCCAGCAGCAGTCCTCTGCTGAAGCCTGGCACACCCTGACATTTTCTCTGCTGTCATATTCCTTTTCTTTTAAATGCAAGATGTATCCCCCATTGATTTCCCACTCCCTAAGGAATCCTGGCCTGCAGTCAGAAAAGCACCTGTTGGTGGTGCTGGGGACTGATTCTGACCTCCCCACCAATAAACATGCCACAAAATAAAAACGTTGAGCTTGCTCTGAAACGCACACTCTCAGGACATACCCCCCAGCCCTCCACTTCTAACCGGGTTCAACCCCTCAGCTATTCTGGGACCCCCTCTCTTTAAAAAGAGCAGTTGGCATGTGCTGTATGCCACTTCTCTGGCCACTGCCCCCCTCATCACACGGCCTCGGAACTCATTTCATATCACGCAGTTGCATCCCCCAGATGCCCCTCAGACATCACAGTCTGACAAGTGGGCACCGAGCTGGTGTCACAACACGGCAGGGAAACTTCTTGAGCAAATGTCTGCTTTCGGACAGCCTGCCATCAAATCCTGGCTTCACCTCTTCTCCACTCTCTCTGGCTGGGCTCTCTACCTGTCTGTGCCTCAGTTTTCTCATCTGGAAGTAAGAATAAGAGGGGACCCCACCTTCCAGGGCTGTTGGGAGGATGAACCAAGTTAATATTTGTAAAGCACAGAGTAAGCACCCCATAAACATGAGCCGTTATTTTTCCATCTGGGGACATAATAATTAATGGAGTCACCCACTAGCGTGCCCTGAGCTTGTGGCCAGTGTCTTGGGGACACCCTCCTGCATACACCTGCACGCCCACATGAAGGTACATGTAGGGCAAATTCCCAGAGGGCACCAGAGGGAGTTAGGACATGGACAACCAGGGTTCAAATCCTGGCTGTGGGACCTGCCGTTTCTTCACTCAGTTTCCTCGTCTTCCTTGTTGGATCTTGAATGGGGCTCAGTGCCAGCCAGGGGCCTGGACGATCTGTTTACTCAAATGCCCTCAGTGAAAAAACTGGGGAGGGAATCCAAGTGAATAACTGTGTGTCAGGGGGTGAGGTCTGGGCACACATATGACAGAGAGGGGCCTGGGGAGTTCCGGAAGGGCGGACGTGGTTGTGAAATGGGCCACTTGACGAGGACCCGAGGCAGATGACAGGGGGTAAGCTATGGGGTGACTGCAGGAGCTGTTGCAAGGGCCCCGAGGCAGGGGCCAGCCTGGCCATGTAACAGCAGCGAGGAGGCAGGTGTGGCCGCAGCCGAGCGAGCGAGGGGAGAGGGAGCAGGGCAGCCCCTGCAGGCCTGGGGGCCACGGTGAGGACTTAACTTGTATTCCGAGGTCCGCCGGCTTAGACTCTCACCGGCGCCCTCTGGCGGCCTGTGGGGGGCAGACTGCGGGGTCCGGGTGGAAACCCCGAGCCCTCCTCAGGAGCGGTGGGATGTGGATACATTTTGCAGGCGGAGCCATCGGGATTTGCTGACAGAATTGGATGAGGTTGTGGGAGTCAGGAGCGGCTCCATGATTTCTGAGCAAGAGGGAGGATGTA
>PVKY010005632.1:0-17112 GCA_004027775.1 Bradypus variegatus
TGCAAACTGTCAGCTGGTGGAGGAAGAAGGTTGTGTAAGAGCCATGCAATCAGCCTGTTCACTTGGAGAAAGAACTGTTACAGAACTAATATTGCAACACCAGAACTCTCAGCAATTGTCTGCCATGCCAGTTTGGATATATTATGTGTCCGTCTCCTCCCTCCCCCACCCAAGAAAAAGCCATGATCTTTTAACCCAATCTCATGGGATATTGGAATTAGGTTGTTTCCATGGGGATGTGACCCACCCAACTGTGAGTGACACTTTTGATTAGGGTGTGACCTCTTGATTGAATGTTTCCATGGAAGTGTGGCCCCACTCATTCAGCGTGGGTCTTGATTAGTTTACTAGAATGCTTTAAAAAGGCCCAGTTGCTTGCTGACTTAGCTCAGAGATGCTTGGAGTATGGACCCCTGACGTTGGCTGCAGCCAAGAGAAACATTTTGAAGACGGCCATTGCAAGTAGACTTTTGCTACTGCAGAGTTTGCCTGGGAGAAACTGAGAGAATACCCCCAGACGCCTAGAGAGAAATGTCCTGGAAGAAAGCCATTTTGAAACACAACCTGGGAGCAAAGAAGACGCCAGCTGTGTGCCTTCCCAGACAACAGAGATGTTCCAGAAGCCGCTGGCCATTTTTCTATGAAGGTACCCTGTTCTTGACGCCTTAGCTTGGATACTTTTATGGCCTTGAGTCTGTAACTTTGTAACCAAATAAGCCCCCTTTATAAAAGCCAATCCATTTCTGGTATTTTGCATAAGGGCAGCATTAGCAAACCAGAACATCTGCTAATCTACGGGCTGCTATCAGGGTGCAAGGATGCCAGTTTCTAGGGCCAGGTAACAGCTAACATTGATTGTCTGCCTTTGTTACTGTCTACCAGGACCTGAGAGTGCCAATTTCTAGAGCTAGGTGGGAATCTCCAGACTCAACGCATCTTCTTTATTTATACATACAAATCTTAACATAATTAAATATAAACTAGTTTTTGTTAATCATAATCTGTATGATAGTGTTTCAGTGTTTTAGTGTTCTTAGAACAAATTTCTCAGTTAACCCTCAACTGCCTTCAACATGGTTGTTGACACAGCTCCAATTTTACCAATTACAAAACTGAGTCAGAGGCCCCAGATTACAAAGATGGAAAGTAAAGGAAAAGTAAACTTTTTGGTCATAAAAAAATTTCTTAACCTCTTGATTTTTTTTAAAATGTAGAATATTCTAATGAAAATAAAAATCATCAGGGGGTGATCCATTTGTGGTTAGTGCTGTCTGTGTTCTATTTAAAATATCCTTACCTGTTCCAAAGTTATGAAGTATTCCTGTGTTATCTTCTGGAAGGTCTATTGTTTTACCTTTCTCATTTAGAATTCCAGTCTGGGTAGAATTTATTTTTGTAGAGGAAGCCTTTTTAATTGGTGTCATTGGGGCAACTAGATAGTTGTGTGGAAAAAAGATAAAATCAGATGCATTCCTTATACCCTATAGCTACAGAAATTCCAAATGGTTCAGAAATACTTATGATTAAAAATAATAAATTTTACTGTAAAAACAAACAAAAATTATCTCAATGACTCAGTTTTTTGGCACTCCCTTAAATTTTGTGCGCTGGCGAGTGCCTCACTTGCCTTGCCTGGTCCTGACTCTAGCGGGAAGACTTTCTTAATAGGCCTGGGCAGGCACAGCATGGAGGG
The DNA here is from genome assembly GCA_004027775.1 of Bradypus variegatus. NCBI lineage: Eukaryota > Metazoa > Chordata > Mammalia > Pilosa > Bradypodidae > Bradypus > Bradypus variegatus. The sequence goes on from PVKY010005632.1 coordinate 1,694, forward strand.
CAGGTGCCAGGCTTTCCTGGCTTGGGTCCCCTGACTGGAGAAAAACAGTTTCCAGAGAATAGTTGCCATCATCCGACTGAGCTGGACCCAAACTCAAGAAAAGGGTGGGATTTCCTATGGGGGTTTGAGTAGGGGTGAAACTTCCCCAAAGACTCTGAGTGAGCACCAGCTGTAGGCCACCTCGCTGCCTTTTTTTAGGAAGGATGAGGCCAGGACTAGGTCAGGCATGTCCCCTCACCCCAAGAAAAAGTTTCTCCAAGGCACAAGGGCCAGCAGGCTAGAGAAAGGAAGCCTGTCCCAGATGGATGAGCATCTTGGGCTTAAAGGAAAGGGGGCTGAGGTCTTAGAGCAGTGGTTTTCAAATAAATCTTCTGGCCTCAGGACCCCTTTAAGTCTTTAAAAATTATTGAGGATCCCAAAGAGCTTTTGTTTATATTGACTATGTGTATATATATATATATATATCAATATTTATTATATTAAAAATTAAAACTAAGACATCCCAGAATTTTTAGTTTTTAATTAAAAAAATTACAACGTTAAACTCATTCCATGTTGACAAGGAATATGGCCAACAGTTATGCTCACCATTGCTTTTGCACCATCAATGCAAATTTGAATGCAGTGAAAAAGGCAAATAATGCCACAGTATTATTATGAAAATGTTTTTGGGTTCATGGGCCCCCTGAAAGGGTCTTAGTGATCTGCAACCTCCCCACCCCAACCCCATGGACCATTCTTTGAGAACTGTTCTCCTAGAGCTTTGGATTATATGGTGGGGCTATTTTAGGGGTGGAAACTGGTCTGAAAAGAGCAGAAGCTAACAATTTTGCTGCTGGTGAAGCAGCATAAAATATACCCTCAAATCAACTTTGCAATTCATAATGTGACGCAAGGTTGAGTTTTTTGTTTTTAAAGGATTTGCAATGATTTATTGGGACTAATGAAACCTACATATATTTAATCTGATGTAGAAAAATCACCACGATACTAAATGGAGCAAAGCACAAAAATTTTCTTAGTCAACAAAATTCCAGGTAGAGCCAGTTGTTTCTTTAAACCCACCTATAAGTATATTCAGGTTTCCTCAAGTGTTGCCACAGCTCCGGGACTCTAAGGATGGGTGTAATTAACAAGACATCACCGATTGCTTCATTTATTGATTCATGGTGCTGGGAATAGTATTGAACAGACAGACCAGGTCCTTGTTTCTGGGTGCTCACAGTCAAGTGGAGAAGTATTAAATAAACACACACTTAGGAAGATGATCACAACTGTGCTGAGATTTATGAAGAATTACAGGGATCTTTGAGATGGGACCTGACATGGCCTGGGGGTTAGTGAAAACTTCCTTGAAGAAGTGAAATTCAGCTGAGGTTTGGAGCATGAGTTGGAGTTGGCCTGGTGAAAGCAAATGGTGGGCAGGTTTGATGGTTAAGCTCATGTGTCAACTTGGCTAGGTTATGGTGTCCAGTTGTTTGGTCAAGCAAGAACTGGCAATTGTTACTGTGAGGGCATTTCACAGATTGAAATAATTGGTCAGTTGATTGCATCTATGGCTGATGACATCTCCAATCAACAAAGGAAATTGCTTTCAGCAATGAGAGAGGTCTCATACAGTCAGTTAAAGGGAGAACTGATGATTTCAGCAGTCAGAAAGAATTATTTTTATCTCTACTCCAGCCAGCCGGCTTCTCCTGGGGAATTCATCACAACCCAGCCCAGTTTGTGGCCAGCAGATGTGGATTTCCAATCCCCACAGTCACATGAAACATGAACAAATTCCTACAATAAATCTCTTAGTCTTTTCATCTGTATGTACCTCCTGTCAGTTCTGTTTCTCTGGAGAACGCTGACTAATACAGAAAAGAAATGTGGTCAAGGCAATTGGTCGTGGATATGTGGAATTCTGAGGCATGAAAGATCTTGGCAGCTTTGAAGAACTGCTTGGGAACTCCATTGCTGCTGGAGCCCAGTGGGAAGATGGTGCCAGGTGAGGGCGGAGGGGCAGCTGGCGGTCAGGGCAAGGGTGTGGATGGCTTTCTTTCAGCTCCTGAAGCCGAAGGCCTGGACCCATGCAAGTCCCACTACTTGGAATGCTCTTTCCCCTGCTCTCCCTTCAGGTGTCAACTGCAATGTCCCCTCCTTTCTGAGTCAATCCCTTCTTATTCTCCATTCAGTTCATGTATGTCCTTCACCCAGTTTTCCCTATTGCTAACAAACTATGATTGTTTAAATTGCTTTTGTCCATCTGTGCCCTTGAAACTGTCAATTCCCGGAGGGCAGGGCTGCATCAGTCTGTTCACCTGTGTCTCCCTTGCTTAGTGGTGTGCCCAGCAGGCAGCTGGGGGATGAATGTGTGGATGGATGAATGAGGACGGAGTTGGATTTGAGTTCCTGGCTCTATCTCCTAACAGCTGGGTGACCTTGGATAAGTCACACAACCACCCTATACCTCAGCTTCGTATTTTGTAAAATTGGGGCTCATACTTCCTGTCACAAGGGGTTTTGTGAGACTCAAATGAGGAAGTACCTGTGGAGGCACCTAGGAGGTTGTCTGGCTCCAAAATGAGGTGTCGCTAAGGGTTTTGTTTTGTTTTGTTTTTCCTCACTTCTCATTTCTAACTCTGTGCTCTTTTTACTGCACTCTGATAGATGGTGAGCCTTGGGCCTCTCAGCTCCAGTTGAGCCCCTTGCTCTTCCCCCACGAGCTGCTTCTCCGAGCCAAGCCCACGGCAACACAGACATCAAAGGGAGGGACCCCCTGGTTTCCTGGAGAGTGAGCACTGGGGAGGAACTCTTCAAAGGGACCAGACTCTGGGTAGTAGGATTATGGCTAGCCTTAATCTTCTGTCATATGCTTTAAAACAAAACAAAACAAAAGAAACTTTTAATTTTGAAATAATTTTAGGTCTTCAGAAAAGTTGCATAACTAGTACAAAGAGTTCATATGTACCCTACACCCAGCTTTCCCTAATAGTAACAATTTAGGAAATCATAAAACAATGATCAGAACCAGGAAACTAATACCGATACGAAGTTATTAATGAAATTATTGACCTTTATTTGAGTTTCACCAGTTTCCTCCAAATGTTCTTTTTCTGTTCCAGGATACAACCCAGGATCCCACATTGCATCTAGTTGTCATATTTTGCCTTCATCTTCTCTGATCTATGACCATTCCTCAATTTTTCCTCATCTTTCACTTTTGACCAGTGCTGGTCAGTTTATTTGGTCACAGTTTGGTTTGGCTGGTATTTTCTCATGATTGAATTGAGGTTAGGCATTTTGTCAAGAACACCACACAAGTGATATTGTGTCTTTCTCGGGTGTTGTATCAGAGGTACTCTGTGTTGCTATCTTTTTTCAATTCTATGTCAATCATGGTGAAGTGGTTAAAGTATTTTCTACTGGGTTTCTGTATCATATACTTTTCTTTTTAAATCATACTTAAAAAAATTTTAATTATTAAAGTAATAAGTGCTCTTAAAAAGTTCAAACTGTAAAGTATAGGGTAGAAAGTAGAAAACTTCTTACCAAGCCCACCTCACCTTCCCAGGTGTTACTTACCATTGTCAATAATTTGAGATCTTGTCTTCTAGACCTTTTTCTGTTCATATACACATATATAATAGGGCCATAAAAACATTTTCTGCAGCTGTTTTGTTTTGTTTTTGCTTAACAATATTATCTAATAGCTTTCCATGTCACTATAATCAGATCTAACTCATTCTTTCTAATGATGGGCTAATATTTCATTCTATGGGTGACCTTAATATTATACATCTCTGTATTTTCTAGATTTTTTAATAAGCATATAAATTAGTCTTAATGTAGAACATTTTGCCATCAAAAATTTCATTCCAAATTCCATCAATCAAAAAATTTTAAACTTAATCAGAACAACTATAAAAGTTTTATAATATATGTTTTCATAGATGTTATCACTAGAAATGGATTATTTAAAACTTTAGGTCAAAATAATAAAGAGTTAAATTTTAAAATGGAATAAGAATTGGTGATGCAAGCACAAGATTGTAAATATAATTCATATTGCTGAATTGTACACATTAAAGTGGTTAGAATTGGAAATTTTGTGTTGTATATATGTTGCCCCAATAAAAAAAATTAATGGAATAGGAGAGAAGAAACTGAACTATTACTGATTTTATTGAATCTCAGATGCCAGTAATTGTAAAAAGCACACATTATTATACACAGAAAGGAAAAAAATGCTGTCAATTAATTGGAAGATGCCATAATCATAAGGCATATTCTGATTTTAAAGTTTTTAAAATGTGCCAAACGGTAGTCTTAGAGTTAATGAAATACGAGAGTCCCTTCTTGGCCCTTCATTAACCAGGATTCATCTCTGTGTGTCTTCCAGGCACAGGCAGGACCCGATGACAACCTGCCCTTTCCAGGCCAGAGCAATGGAGTCAAATGATTCCTCCCATGTTGACTCTGAATTCCGATACATCCTCTTCCCGATCGTGTACAGCATCATCTTTGTTCTGGGGGTCATAGCCAACAGCTACGTGCTGTGGGTCTTTGCCAGCCTGTACCCTTCCAAAAAGCTCAACGAGATAAAGATCTTCATGGTAAACCTCACCATGGCTGACCTGCTCTTTTTGATCACCCTGCCCCTGTGGATCATCTACTACCACAACCAGGGCAACTGGATTTTTCCCAAATTCCTGTGCAATGTGGCTGGCTGCCTCTTCTTCGTCAACACATACTGCTCTGTGGCCTTCCTGGGTGTCATCACTTACAACCGCTACCAGGCAGTGACACAGCCCATCAAGACCGCTCAGGCCACCACCCGCAAGCGTGGCATCTATTTGTCCCTGGTCATCTGGGTGGCCATTGTGGCTGCTGCATCCTACTTCCTCGTCCTGGACTCCACCAACATAGTGCTCGACAAGGCTGGCTCAGGCAATACCACCCGGTGCTTTGAGCATTACGAGAAGGGCAGTGTGCCAGTCCTTGTCATCCACATCTTCATCGTGCTCAGCTTCTTCGTTGTCTTCCTCATCATCCTCTTCTGCAACCTGGTCATCATCCGCACGCTGCTCACGCAGCCGGTACAGCAGCAGCACAATGCCGAAGTCAAGCGCCGGGCGCTGTGGATGGTCTGCACAGTCTTGGCTGTCTTCGTCATCTGCTTCGTGCCCCACCACATGGTGCAGCTGCCCTGGACCCTGGCCGAGCTGGGCTTCCAGAACAACAGCTTCCACCAGGCTATTAACGATGCACATCAGATCACCCTCTGCCTCCTTAGCACCAATTGTGTCTTGGACCCCGTCATCTACTGCTTCCTCACTAAGAAGTTCCGCAAGCACCTCACTGAGAAACTGTACAGCATTCGCAGCAGCCGGAAATGCTCCCGGGCCACCTCGGAGACAGTCACTGAAGTAGTCTTGCCGCTCAACCAGATTCCTGTCAATTTGCTCAAAAATTAGACCCTGCTTTTGGGGCCAGGCCCAAAGTCTTCTCCACCATGGGTATCACAGACAAATCTGGGAGAAGGAGAGATATCTGCCGTGGTCTGGGTGTCTCGTCCCTGGAGACTGGTAGCCCATTAGGAGGCTACCTGCTGGAAAATCCAGAGCTTGAATAAGGTCCTTCATCCAAGGAGATCATCCTTGCCAGGTGATCTCATCCTGAGCTCCTAGGCCTGATGGGACTGTGTGCTGGGCCAGTGGTTGGTGCTTGATGGATAGCACAGTGTACTCAAGCTTTGGTGTGGCACAGACCCGGCTTCAGCTTGGGCTTGTCACTTCCTGCCATGGGCCCTTAAGCTGAATTTCCTACCTCTTAGGGTTGTTACCTATGAGGTAAAACCTACCTCATAGGGTTGTTAGGAGCAGTAAATGCTGAGGCAGACACCTCTTGGTCAGAGACTGCTCATCTCCCTTCTTCTGAGAACCCAGCCCGTCTCCGTAGCTGATCCCTCAATTCTGTGACTGGAGATGAGTGGGCAAGAGAGAGATGGGTATCTCGCTCCATGTGGGCCAGTCAGGTTCTCTCACCCAGAAGCGGGCAGCAAGATTCAGGGATGCCTTTTCAGGCTCGGCAAGTCACTCACCTAAAGACACAGAAACTGTGGCGCTATGGCAGTGTGTCTGCTTGTGTGTGTTTGTCTATGTGTGGGATGGGTGGGGGTGGGAAGGGGGTGGTGTTTCCAGGGGCCAGGCTCTCCTCCTCCAGGCCCAGCCCTTCTCCCTCCTTTGGGTCCTATAAGGTTCCTTAGTCAGGGTACGTTCTCTTATTTTGCTTAAGCTGATTTGAGTGACTGTCTATTACCTGCCACCAAAAGAGCTCTGAATGAGTCAACGCTTCTGTGCAGAAACCCATCGTTTCTTGAATTTCTGCCACTGGTGTACCCCCCTCACAATTTTTGCCATATCCATGTGCCAACTGTATGTTTACATAATAAATATTTTTCTTTAAATAGAATGTTTAAAGCTTAAATTTATTTAAAAGGGAAACATTATAACATAATTGTAAATGAAAACCAGTGCCACCTGCACAGAAAGGAAACATAAACAGGAACTATAGCTATTAAAATAAAAATGCACCTCAGTGTCCCATCTAAACTGCTCATGTGCCCCAATGACTAGTGTAGCAAATTTCAGGCCATGGGGTACAGAAAGTGCAGTGTCTGCATTCGGGACATGCTCGATAGAGAGCAACTCGGACAAAGATGGTGCCGTGACTGGTGACTGCTCCCTTACCTCTCCCAGAATGTTGCTCGAACACACAGGCCAGGGTCTCACTCTCCAGCCAGGGCCCCAGGACTGCGGGGAGTATTTTTGACTATAGTGCATGCTCTAGCCCTGCTGACCACCTCACCATCCTGACAGTCACATTACTCCCCTGTAGCTTCTGCCTGATTGTGACCTTCTCAGACACCTTCTCTTCCTTTTGGCCTATCCCAGAACACCTCATACAGGCAGCCTTCCTGGATCCCTCCAGGCAGGGTTATTGGCAACTCGTGGCATTTTAGAGCTGGGAGGATCCAACTTTTTTATATGTTAGTTACTCTGGTTATTGAAATTTGCCCATTTACTGAAATGGGAGCAGGAACAGAGTCTTAATCATCTTTGTAGCCAGTGTTTTTCACTCATGGTCTGGACTTGAGATCTGTCTATCTCCAAAGCTTACTGCTTCCACAGGGTGGAACACAAACATATATTGACAAGTACTTACAATTATTCTGAAAAGGTTTAAGGAGATTCTTTAGAGACATACAAGGAAGGTATTTAATGCATATTTTCCCAAAGTTCTATGTCTGTATTTTAAAAGAAAGATGCAGGGGATTTTCAAAGGATCAGAACATTCTGGAGCTGGAAGGGTCCAATCCCTTTGTCTTACAAAGGGGGAAATAGGGCTCAGAAATTACACAGTGAGTTGGTCGTGGACCTTTATCAAAAGCGGGAGCCAGCTGCTCACCTGCTTCTCTCCTTTCCCGATATGGTGACAGGGAGGCTAGGAAAAGTTGAGTTGTATTTCTGATGAAACATCACTGATCAGGATTTCCAAGCCATCTTGCTTTCAGGGAGGCCTCACTTTGCATGTCCCTGGAACTCAGCCTTTGGCCCCAAGGAACTAACAGTGATGGCAGTTGGAGAACGTGGGCTCCTGCAATACCAGGCTCCTTCCCGAATGGAGAGGAGACCTAGACCCAAGCATGGTAAGTGAAAGACACCATGGACTAGAACTGATTATGTTTATGCTTGTTTTTACTCATCTATTTTATGTCTCTGCCCAAGAACTGAGGCCACAAACAGATAAAACCCTCTTGTAAAGCATTTGGCATTTGTGTAGAACAAGTCATGTTCCTGTTGACATCATGCTAGCAAGCCATGTACACATCCACATACCCACCCACTCATCCCTCCATCCTTTCTTCCATCCATCCAGGTATCCAACAAGCACCTGTAGAACACCTACTGGTCTAGCAACTGTGCTAAGCATAGCTTTTATCGATCTCACTGAAATATCACACCTTCCCTAAAAGGTAGGTGGTTTTATCCCCACAGAAATGAATAAAATAAATAAGGACCTGAGCTGACTAAATAAGACATGTGGCTGCCTCCTAGATACTTGATACAGAAGGGAAGGGGACCTGCTTTTTGTTGCGCCCCAGCTATTTGCTTGCCAGTTTTACAAATCTTATCTCACTGAGTCCTTACGACCACCCTGCAGGGTGAATATCTTAATGCCCATTTTACAGATGGGAAAATCGAGGCTCAGGGGGGTTCAGTCATTTGTAAAGGTAAAAGAGCTGGTGAGTAGCAAAAGATCATTCAAACCCAGATCTGCCTTAGTAAATATGGGTCCTTCCTCTTTTGCCTCCCCCATGTGACCCGCATCCACCTCCCTCCAGGCGCTGTCCTAGCTCTAGTGTGTGCTGGGATTGGGGGAGGGGGCAAGTGTCTAGAGTAAGGCCTCCACCTTACTCTGTTTCTAGCTTCCTCTCCATGGTCTCTTGTGCTCCCCACGCGGGTGGAAGCCCCAGCAGCGGTGACTCTCTCCCAGGCTGAGGCTCCTGCAGTCAGCCAGGGAGGGCATTCCTGCTGGTGGATGGTGTCCATGAACACTGCGTTTCGAGAAACCTTTATAAGGGGAGGGACAGGGATGGCCTCTCAACACTTGCTGGCCGCTAACTGTGTCAGGCACCATGAGGGGCACTTGCCACCATTTACTCCCTCCAAACACCATGAGTGGAACTGGCTCTTCCCTCTGCCTGAATTGTCTTTCCTTAGATATCCGAATGGCTCCCTCCCTCACCACCTTCCAGGCTTGGCTCAAGTGTCTCCTTCTCAGTGAAGCCTGCTCTGACCACCCCATTTAAAACAAATGCATAGAGGGTGTGGTAGTTTGAAGTTGTATGTACCCCAGAAAAGGCCATGTTCTTTTAATCCATTCCTGTGGGTGTAGACCTCTTGCAGGTGGGACGTTTTGATTAGGCTGTTTCAATTGAGATGTCACCCATCCCATTCGAGGTGAGTCTTAATCCACTTGCTGGAGTCCTTTACAAGAGGACTAAAAACATACAGAGGCTGAGAGATGAATTTAAGAGAAGCTCATTGAGAAAAAAACCCAGAGAAACTGAGAGGAAGCCACTGAAGCCAGAAGCTGGAAGCAACAAAACCTGGGAGAGAAGGACCAGCAGACACTGGCCATGTGTCTTCCCATGTGACAGAGGTGTCCCGGATGCTGGCAGCCTGTCTTCAGAGTCCAGGTATCATCCCGCTGATGCCTTGATTTGGACATTTTTCACAGCCTAAGAACTGTAAACTGTAGGTTAATAAATCCCCATTGTAAAAGCCAACCCATTTCTGGTATATTGCATTCCAGCAGCAAACCAAAACAGAAGATGAAGTGATTCTGGCTCCTAAGTCCATGCACCTTCCATTCCACCATACTGCCTTCCTCTGTAGACATCCTTCATGACACAGTATAGGAAAGTCCATATTTTCCAACTCCTAGATAAGAAAAACAAGTATGAAAGAGGTGAAATGATTTCTCCCAAGTCACACAGCAATAACATGCTAGAATTGGGATTCAAACTCCTTTCTGTTAGATCTTTTTAATGCAGATACTTTTTCTCTCTCCACCGTGCAAGACATTCCCCTGTACACATCTGTCTGGATGCATGTATATTTATTTCCTTTTATCACCATTCTCTGGTCTCATCTTCCCCAACAGTTCTAGTGCATTCAATCTTTTTATCCTCCTAAAACATATGGAGTTATTTTTTGTGTCTGTATATTCTACATATATGTAACAAGCATAATTTATATAAATCGGGCTATGGACCTCATTCTTTTTTATTTCCTCCACTTAACATTGTTTTTATGATTTGCCTATGTTGCTTTGTATACATCCAGTTCTTTGATGCCGTGCTAGTTTCCTTGGCTGCTTAAGTAAATACCATGCAATGGGTTGGCTTGAACAATGGGAATTTATTGGCTCATGGTTTTGAGGCTAGGAGAAGTTCAAAGTTAAGGCATCGTCAAGGTGATGCTTTCTTCAAGAAGACTGGCATTCTGGGGCTGGCTGTCAGTAATCCTTGGTCTTTGGCTCCTCTGTCACATGGCAAGGCATGTGACAGCCTCTCCTGGCCTCTCCTTTTCTTCTGGGTTCTGTTGAACTTTAGCAGCTTGCTCCACATGACTTTCTTTCTGTCTGAATTTCATTCTGCTTATAAAGGACTCCATAATAGGATTAAGACCCATCCTGAGTCAGCTGTACCACAACTTAACTGAAGTAACCTCATCAAAATGCCTTACTTACAAAAGTTTCACACCCACAGGAATGATTTAAGTTCAAGAACATGTTTTTTGGGGAGGCACAGCTCCGAACCACCATAAATGCTTCCGGGTCCTCCATCATGTGCAGCTACATTTTACTTGCCTGTTCCCCTGAGGATAAACATTAGGTTGCCTCTACCTCCCCCCTCCCATAAACAGTGCTGTGTGGAGATCCTTTCATATATTCCCTATGAACTGTTGTGAGAACTTCTCTGGGATGTGTACCCAGGAGTAGCATTTCTGGCTCATAGGCTATACTCATACTTAGTTTAAAGAACTGCCAAATTGCTTCTGGAAGGGCTGCAGCAGTCTACATTCCCAGCCATATTTATATTCTTCCCATCCCCACCCACACTTGGCATTGTCCAACTTTCACATTGCTGCTGAGTGTGAAGCAAAATTTTAGTTTGAATTTCTCAGATTACAAATGGGTTTGTAATCTTATGCTCATTAAGCATTCAAGTTTGAAATCAGATATTTCTGACTCCAAAGCCTGGGCATTGCCACATTGCCAAGTTCCAATTTCTGGCTCCATCACTTCCTAGCTCTGTGACTTTGGGCAGATTACCAGACCTCTCTGGGCTGCTGTTTCTTCATCTGTAAAATGGGAATAATTTATTCAGTCAACATAATAGGATAGTTTGAGGATTTTTTAATTCCTCAAATTTAAAGGAAATTTAAATGCCTGGCACATAAGAGCTTAGTAAATGTTCTGTATCATTATCCGCGTTAACCTGGCTAGAGTGAGATGCCTTCAGCAGCATCTGAGGTCTGCTGCCCCGACAGACTATGTCATTCTCTATATATCCTCCTTTTTCAGTCTAGCCCATAATCTATTTCCCCTGCCCCTTTTCCTCAAGTTTGTATTGTATAACTCCACATTTCCTCAGAAATGTGAAAATGTAAAAGAAAGGAACAGGGTGACCAGCCTGGCCTTCCTTTTATTTGATTTACCAGACTGTTCTAAAAGACACCTAGAATGTGTTTTAAGAAGACAGTTGCCACATGCATGAGTCAGGTGACTTTGGCTTTTGGGAGGAAATAATGAAATAGTTCCTTAAAGGAGAGGTTGGGGTGGAAAGAAGCAGGAGGAGTGGGGAGAAATTCAGGCTCCGAAAGGGATTATTCTCTCTTACTGTAGGTCCATCATATTCAAGATGTTGTCCGCCATTGTGGCCACAAACTCTGCTTGAGTTACTGTGTGTGAAAGTGCTCATGTGGGAACCCAGGGCCCAGACACCCTCCCCTCCATAGTTAAAGTCAGCTATTTCATGTAGCCACCTACTTGACTGGGACAGACATTGAAAGTCATCAGACCTCCCAGGGGATGAGGTGGGTGTGGGGAAGGAATGTATCCTAAACAAAGCATTGAAACTCTCCTCCCCTGATCACTGTTGATAACAAACCTTCACACCCCTGTGTCACAAGACCCTGCCTAAACTCTGTTCTCACACCCTATGGAATATCCTTGTCCTAACCTTTACAAACCACACCCTGGCACCCCCTCCTCCACTTTTTGCAGGGCACTAACTTCCGTCTTTCTTCAGCCGGCTGCCACTGAGAAAAATTATCTCCTGTCATTAAGTCCTATTAAACTCATGTCTAACTCTGTGCCTGGCATGTTCTTTGGTCTTGGGGATAAGCTGGGTTGGAACACCTCAGTCAATAAAACTCTATGCAAATATGATATTTTTGGTGTGTGTGGCTGTCTGAGGCAGGATGACCCAATGAAAAGAGAAAGGATATCCTTCCTTCATTCCACAAAATTATAGTGATTGGTAGCACTTTGCCTTATGTTGTGGAGACAAGTCAAGAAACAGAAGGCTTTGTCTCAGGGTCTACTGGATGACAGATGAGTTAAAAAATGCCAATGAATGTTATGTTTACTATTCAATGGTATGCGAGAGCGGGCTCACACCAGCTTGAGAGCCAATTGTGAGCCTCTCTTCCCAACTCTGTATTCAGAGAAGGCATGTTGGTAGCTTGAAATCAGCCACATTGGGAGTATTCACACTACAGAAATTAGCAAATGCTGCAAATCAGGGCAGTTATGGTTTGGATCCCAGCTCTGGTGGTGTGATCCTGGGCAAATCACTTCACCTCCGCAAGCCTTAGTTTCTCTATGTGTAAAATGGGTATAATAAATGTCTGTTCCCTTCTCTTCTCTCCCTTAGGGAGAGGATAATTTGGCACTTGAGACGGGGCAGTGGTTGTTCTTGGGTAGCAGGGAACCTGTCTGTCCTCAGATAACTGCTGATGCCCCTTCCTCCACCTTCTTGGTTGGCATAAGTGTGGCCCCAGGCTGGGGATTGGTCAGGAAGGGCAGTGGTCCAGAAGTAATTCCAGACTCAGTTATTGTTTACCCTGAGTAAATAAGTGCTCAACTGGGGTGAGGGAGGGGAGGACTAAAAATCTGGGCCGCTCCACAGCTCATTCTTTCACTGTTTATATTTAATCTTATGGCTTGATAATGGCTCCTGACATTATGGATGTTTCACAATAAATGACCTTTAACTCTGGGAATAGCCACAAGTAGTTCAGGAAGGCAAGAGGTGGAATAGTGAAGAGCTTGGGCCTTGGAGTTAGATTCAGTTTTGTCTCCCAGTTCTGCCATCATTCATTGTTTGTCCTTAGGTTAGTGATTGCCTATCTCCGAGTCTCAGTTTCCCCAACTGTAAAATGGTGATAATGACATCTACTGCAAGATGTGTTAGGAGGCTGGGGGGAGGTAATTGAAAGGAAATCATTTTGTAATCTGTCAAGTACTGTCATATGTGCCATTAAAAGTACGTAATGAACTGTAGCAAGACTGCTAGTTGCCTAATATCCATTCTCTCCTTCTTCCTGAATAGAAGAACCCTTCTTTTATTTGGGGGTAGCAATGCAAGTAGCTAAAAGACTACATTTTCTCTCAGCTAGGCATGGTCTTGTGACTAAGTTCTGTCCATGAAATGTAAATGAAATTGTTGATAAGTCTTCTGGAAATGCTTCTTAAAGGAGTTGACTCAGCTGGGAAGTGATCCTTTTCTGCATTTCCCTCCTTTCTAATTCTTACCTGGAATTTGGTGCTCCAGCAGCCTTCTCAGGCCTTGAAGTGACCCTGAAGATGGATGTTACATACTACAATGGTAGAACAGAAGGATACAAGGAGTCTGGCCTGTGATGATGGTGGAGTGCCATTTCCACTCGTTGCTGCCTCCTTTGGACCACTTTTATTTGAGAGAAAAATAAAATTTTCTCTTGTCTAAGGCTCTGTTCTTTTGGGTTTTTCATTATGTGCAGATAAACCTAATCCTAACCAATATGTTACTATTCTTGAATAAGGCTGTGGGAGATGAGCTACCTTTTATTTAGCAACTATTATGGTCTCAGATGGTTTATACATTTACATGGTTTCAGTCTTCTTATTTAATCTCTCAGAAGCATTTGACTCTGTTAACCATACCCTCCTTTTTATACTTTCTCCTCCCCTGGCTTCTGTGACTTCCCATTTTCCTGGTGTTAGCAGGGTCTTTTTTGATTATTGAGTAACAGAAATCTTGAAGTATACTGGCTTAAACAAAAAAAAAAAGAATGCTTTGGCTCAAGAAACTCAGTAATAGGTTAAGGGTAGAACTTTGGGCCCAGCTGAATACAGGGGTTCAAACAATGGCATTAGGACAGGAGTGACATTCAAAATATTTAACAACTGGTATTGCACAGGCACTGATCAATCAGGATAGATATTAGAGGAGGTGTTCTAGAAGCCCCACTGCTAGTCCCAGTATTAACCCTCTAGTTACTAGATGATGAGGAAATCCAGAGATTCCAGGAGAAGGGAGGCAGTGGTGAAATCATTCTCATGCCCAGGAGTTTCTGGGGAGCATTTACTCACCAACAGAAATATTTCACCAACAATCAGCCATCCTAGTGTGGAACAGCTGAATACCAGGCCTCTGTTAGGATCTGGTTTATCTCATGTTCCATCTTTCGGTTGTGCTATTCCATGTTGACTCCATTCTTAGACAGCCTCCCTTCTATGGTTGCAAGATGGCGGGAAGTGGCTTCCAGGGCTACATTTTTCCTGGTTCAAGTCCAACAAAGAGAAGTGAGGCTTTCTTGAGTGAGAAGCCTTACGCAAGTCCTGACAGTCACTCTGATGGGCCCGGCTTGGATCACATGCCCCATGCCAATCAATCATTGTGTCTGGGGGCTGGGAAGGGGACACTGGTTTAGGCTAGATCACCTGCTCTACGTTTGAAGCCCCAGGTTAGCTCTAGCTTCACTAGAGTGGCTCAGAGTGGTAGTATTTCCCCCTAAAGCAAAACTGGAGTACTCTTGTCAAGAGAGGAGGGGGCCTGTATTAGTTTCCTATTGTACCTATAAAAAATTACCACAAATTTAGTGACTTCAAACCATACAAATTTATTTTACAGCTCTGGAAGTCAGAAGTCCAAAATACATCTTACAGGGCTAGAACCAAAGTGTCGGTAGAGGTACATTCCTTCTGGAGGTTCTAGTATAGAATCAGTTCCTTGCCTTTTCCAGGTGCTACATTCCTTGGCTCATGGCCACATCACTCTGACCTCTGCATTTGTTGTAACATTTCCTTCTCTGACTCTGATGTTCCTGCTTTCCTCTTATAAGGTCCCTTTGTAATTACATTGAACCCCCTGGATAATCAGGATAATCTCCCCGTCTCAAGATCCTTGACTTTATCACATCTACAAAGTCCCTTTTCCATGCCACTCATTGGTTTCAGGGATTAGGGTGTGAGCCTATTTTGGGGGCCATTTTCTGCCCACCACAAGGTGGGTGCTGAGTGGCAAAAGCAGCAAATGTCTATTACACCTGCTTTGTCTCCTGTCTTTCTGGCTACTTCTTTGTTTCCTTTGCAGACTCATCTTGACTTAGGTTCTTCCAGTTTTAGCTCTAGGCTTCTTCTAGCCTTACTCTATGTTCCCTCCCCAGGAAAGTTCATTGAGTCCAAGGCTCTGCTTATATGCATAATTACCACCTATGGTCACACATTCTTGTCTCCAGCCCAGACCTCTGTAAGTCCAGGCCTGTTTGACTAAGTGACAACTGCTATCTCCTCTTGGCTATCTTAAAGGTCCT
>PVKY010005633.1:0-17104 GCA_004027775.1 Bradypus variegatus
TCAGGTGTCTCCAGGGTAAGGTTAGTGCACCAGCGCACCTGCAAGAAGCCAGCCTGGGGGGTGGGGGGTGGGGGGGTCGGGGGGCGGGAAGACGGGCTGCAGCTGGGGGCCACAGCCCACAGAGGGGTCTTGTAGACACGTCCATCCTCCGTCTACAGAATGAGGGGATGGCATCCTGGGCAAGGGCCTGGCCTCCCCGTGGATGCTCCTAGAAAATAAGAATCCTTTGGGGGAATTGTTTGACCTTGGGCTCTCATGTCCTCCTCCATCCTTGCCACTCTCTGGTGCCCTTTCCTTCCCTACGAACTCCTAGTCCAGGGCAAGCAGCAGGCTCTGCCTGTCCCACCTTGTCGTCCTCCGTCCTCTGACCACATCCCTCCTCCTCACACTGCCCTACATGCTCCCAGTCACCCTCATCAAAAATTACCCAAGAAGAATGACCAAACCCAGAATTTCATACCCAAGGATTCTTACTAAATACGAATAGCTAACATTTGCATCATATTTTCTGTGTGCCACCTTCTGTGTAACACCTCCTTTGATTCTCACTCACAATAACCCTGTGAGGTAGGTACTCTTGTTATCTCCATGTAACAGAGCATGAAACTGAGGCACAGAGAGGTTAAATAACATGCCCAAGGTCATACAACTGTTAAAGGACGGAGCTGGGATTTGAACCCAGGCAGGTTGGCTCACTGCTCTTAATCAGCCTGCCAGGGGTCCTTTCAGTCTCCCACATGTGACAGCTGCTGGCTGGGGGATGATAAGTTAGCTGTGTTGTTCCTGAGTATAAGTTCCAGGCTTTATTCTCGAGTGGGCGACTCAACCCCATTTTGGTCCATCCTGTTGGGTGGCCTCGGGCAGCACCTCCATCTAGTCATTTCACTGATATTGTAGATGCCTAAGGTTTGAGGGAGTGGGGGAGCTCAGCACAGATCTTCTGCACTGTGGAAAATGCAGCTGGAAAGCTCAATATGCAAGTCACCATCACGGTTGTTACATAGTTTCATCTTATGAACAATGATTAATGCAATAGATTTCATTCAGAGCAGGCACTCCTCCAGATATTTTACATTCATTATCTCATTTAATCCTTGAAGCAGCTAAGCAAGGCAGGTATTATTAGCCTTACTACCCAGACAGGAAACTGAGGCCCAGAGAGGTTAATAACTCCCCAGAGGGCACATTCACCTAATTCGTCTGCGGCTTTCTCCCAGGCAATAGCATCTCTGCTCTCTCTGCAGTTACTACCCTGTGCCCTTGTGCCCACTAAGCCTATTTGCATAGGAGTTCCTTCATGATGGTCCTCAGGATCTTTCTTTGCTCAGCCTCCTGCCTCAGACAGTCAGTTCCTCAAAAGCCAGGACTGTGTTTGCTGTTTTATGTCTTCCCCCCTCCAACTCCAAGGGCCCCACTGAAGTGCTTCATAAGGTGGCCCCTCGTTAGATCCACTGGCCTGCTCCAACTTCATGACCTTGGTGCATTAGCAGCTGGCATCTCTGGTACAAACGCAGAAGTGAGGAAAGAGGTAGAAATATAGTTCCCTGATCCTTCATCATTCGTCACAGCTTCTTATTTGCATACTATACATAAAGCATGTATCTGCCTAAATGCCCCAGAAAAATGCCTACCCATGAGCGTCAAGGACCCAGCCATGTAAATTAGCATGCAAATGATGAGGCAGCTGTGGGGCTGGTTGCCAGAGCCACTCGCCTCCTTAAATACCCAGAGAGAACCTAGAGATTGCAGGAAAACCCCACTCCTCCAACCCCATCCCTGCCCTGATTACTCACACCACAACCACAGAACAGTATACCCAGCAACTTCCAGATGCAGCCTGTGAATTTCCCTGCCAACCCTCCTGTCCCCAGGCACAGGCTCAGTGCAGACAGGTGGTGATAAACTGACTGTTGCCTGTCAGCCTTGCTCAGAGAAACACACTTACCCACCTTGGGTCATTTCTGGGTGGGCAGGGGCTGGAGCAGGAAACTGGGACTGGCCTTGGGAAAACACTATTAATTTGGATCCTACGCAGACTTTGTGACAACTTAGTGATTGAACTGAAGTTTACTTTCATATAACTAATGAGGAAACTCATTTCTAAGCAAATTAATTCAATTATTTGTTCATTTATTCAAGGCACATAAGAAAACCCACAAAATGGGAGCTAGGAAAAAAAACTAAAAGTGGTCCATGCTGTCAAGAAAAAAATAGGTATCTTGTAAACACTGCTCTAACCTATGGAAGACAACTGAGCATTTTCAGCCTGTTTTGAGGTCCTCAAGTTTAGCAGCAAAACAGACCTGCTGGTCTCAAATCAGGCTTATCTCTTCACTGAAGCACATGCACAGGGCCCTCTTCTTGTTAACCTCCAGCCACTCTATTCCATCACGATGAATATCCTTGAAAAAAATAAAAACCATGGTGCTTTACAATATTTAAACAATTTACCTTTTTCAAAAATTTAGACTGCCTTCCCTGCCTGAATTATTATGAATTCATGAGCTGACCCAAAAGAATGACTTTTAAAAAATCACTTTGGCCTTGAAATGTATTAAGTCCTTGCACGAACCAGCAGCACTGGCATCACCCAGGAGCTTGTTAGGACCCCAGAATCACGGCCCTACCCCAGATCTCTTGGGTCAGGATCTGCAGCTTAACAAGATCCCCAGGGTGCTTCCAAAACAGGTTACAATTTGAGAAGCCTTGGGTGGGTATTCAGGGGCAGTGCGCTTCCTTTCGGAGTTTTGCTCTGCTCTCCATGATGCTCTGGCGGGGGGGGGAAGCAGAGAGGGAACAAGCCGGGGCCTGAGGGGACAGGTCGTGTGTGCCCTGACCTTAGCGGCTGGCCCCTAGAACAGGAGGAGCAGTGGGCAAGGAATGTGAGAATTAGATTAAGTTTAGCTTTCACACAGGGTGGGGGCAGTTCAGGGGTTGGCAGAGGGTTAAGAAGCCAAACTATAATTGGTGGCCGGTCCTCCTGTTTATCTGCCCACTATCCTTGCAAAGTGGAGACTCCAGGGTAGAGGTTCCTCAAATAGCTTCATAACTTTTTACCAAACTAGCTCAGACTGGCTCTGCAGTTAAAGAACAAAGGGAAGAGGCCTGGGCATAAAAATTATAGTCAGGAGTGGACACTTGTTTCAAACATTCCTTGTTTCAAATGTTTCGAGTTCACAGGGGAGACTTATTTTGAATGTTTCAAATTTGCAAGGGCTAGTTAGGCCTGTCTAATAGAATGTAACCTCTGAAGTATCCAGCAACTGGAGAAATGGGAGGGACTTGCGAGTTATGTGTAGGGAATAAATAGTGCTGGGTCTATAGTTCTGTGTGCCAACCACCAGGCTTTGGTTGTATGCCCGTTCTTGCAAGATCATGAATAAATTCTTTTCTTCTCTACAATCGGGTGAGCATTTATTCCTTTTTAGGAAGTGCTTGTTTCTCACAGGAAGAAGCCCAGAAAGCAGGCTTTCCCCGAGGGTAGTAGGTGGTGGTCTAAATCCCATGAGGGGCAGCCTCTGTCTCCATGCTGTGGTAGGAAGGGGCAAGAGAAGACCCTTCAGGATTAGCACCATGACAGAGAATAAATAGGAGCCTAGATCCACAGGGTCTCTATTTCAGCCCAGCCCAGGAGCTGGGTGGGCTGGGGGCTGAGGGAGGGGGAAAGGCAAGGCACAAGGTCAAGGGCTGGGCCCAGGCCGGTCCAGAGGTCCTGACCTGCCTGCGCCTGACTGGTTCTGCAAATGTGAGAGGATGTCCTGTGTTCCATGAGCGGGCAGGCAGGGGTTGGGCTTTGAGCCTCCAGCTGATAGGCCAGAGAAGGACAAGGGGGGATTGGGACTGGCACCGACATAAGACAACCCCACACCATCTGCTGCACAGGAAAACGTGTGCAGGTTTCCCTGAACAAACCCTGAGCCTACAGGAGGCATGCACTGCAGCAGCAAGCCCCCACCCCCATCCCAACTGCAGCCGCATTCCAATATTTCTCTCGTCCTTGGACCTCCAGACTGCAGGGGCACATACAGAGGGAGGCCTTTGAGCTTCCTGTTGAATTCTGCTTTTTTGAGTATAGGGGGAGGAGGAAGCCCTCACAAATCCCTTCACAATCTCTTCTCTCTCCATCCTTTTCTATCCTCAATGTAACTGAAAGGTCTCAGTGGTCATGTAACCAGCTTTAAGCTACCTTTTTAGGGGGAAGTCTTTGCATGCAGTCTAGTACTTCCTTTGGGGTATAGCATCTATTGCAACTTGGTAGCTAAGTCAAAATTTTAATGTTATAAAAAAAAACCCTACTAGAAATAAGAAGTGAATTTAGCAAGGTTAAAGGACATAGGTTGATATATAAAGAACCAATATAACAGCAGCAAGTAATTGGAAGATTAAGATCTTGTAATCCCATTTACAATAGTATCAAAAAACATAAAATACTTAGAAATTAACTTAAGGAAAGATGTGCAAGACCTCTACACTGAACACTACAAAATATTGCTGAGAAAAAGGAAATATTTAAATAAATGAATAGATATATCACATTCATGGACTGAAGACCCTATTACCAAGATGTCAATTCTTCCCAAATTGATCTATAGATTCAATGCAATCCCATTTGGAAACAACTAGCCTTAATTGACAAGCTGATGCTAAATTTATATGGAAATATAAAAAAAATACAGTAAATCTAAAATAGAATAAGACCAATGCTGTAACAGAGACACATGCAAAGTTCTACAGAGCCCAGAAGAAGGAAGACTGGCTCTGATTAGGTGACTCAGGGGAAGCTCTTCAAAGGAGGTGACATTTGAACCGGGAGTCATAAGATGACTTAGCAGGGAGAGAAGTCCATGAAGGTTTACTTGGATGTAAACTGTTAAAAGGAATAGACACACATTCCATTTAGTTAAATAAGGGGGTTGTTACAAGAAAACAACTGTTCCGGAGGTAAAGTCTCCTACAAATCCTCAGTGGGACCTCACAGACCCTGGGCTTGGAGGGCACCTCTGGGTCTAAGACTCCTCTCTCGGCCTCAGCACTCAGAGTCCCTAAATCTTGAATGTTGTCTGCTGTTTGTGCCTGTCCTCTTCTGCCTCCTCCTACCAGCTGCTGTGTTCTCATCACACTCCCCTTCATGAAGCTGGAAGGCTGGTAAGTACCAGAAGGCTGGTAAGTACCAGAAGAGCCTTGTTTGACCAGGGAGGCTGGTTTTGATCATTTTCTCGTTTTAGCCATTGGAGACTTTAAAACAGGAGAAAAAAATGATCTGATCTGGCTCCTGGGCAGGTAATTCTGGTGTTGCGTGGAAACTATGGAGACTAGAGGCTGGCAGATCAGCGAAGAAGATATCCCAGTTAAGAGATAAGGAATGTCAAAATCAATGGTACCCAATGAACGTGGGGCTTGTGGGTGATGGCAAATGCATCCCAAACATCCACTACCCACCCCACACCTTGGCCAAAATGTTTATATTCCCTTAGAGGGCAAGAGGCAGAAGAGTTAAGGCATCTGCATTTTGACAAAAGTCTCCATTTGATCCTGGTTGAGACCTACTGGTCTAAACAACGTGATACTTGTGGGGATGGAGAAGAGAGAGCAGATGGAAAGGAAGACACGGAAGGATTTGGACACCACCTGGACTCAGCAGGAGAAGTCCAGTTGAAGCTGTAGCTTCTAGCTTGAGAATCTGAATGAATACTGGTTTCATTCTCCAGGATCTGGGAAATGCAAGGCAGAGAAGGTTTACTTGTGGCAATGGGGGTGAGGGAGGTTGGGAGGAGAATGAGGTCCACACGTCCCATAGAGAGCTCAGGGATCCCGCCCCTCAGAGAGTGCCCAGCAGAGTGGAGATGGCCGGCTCCCGCTTGCCCTTCAGTTTTTGCCTCCATGGGTTGGAGCCTGCTGGTGAGGGAGGTGTTCTCTGAGCATTAGTTAGCAGGACAGATGCCGAGTTTTAGGACTCTGAGCAAGTATAGAGCAATCTCCATGGTTTCGTTTTTGTTGTTTTGTTTTTCTTTTTAGTTTCTAGCTAACTGCCCCTTGGTCTAGAATGCTGGAATGGCTTTGACTAGTGTGCCAGCTGGGGTTCCAGGGTTGCCCTGAGATGGATCGACTGAAGAGGTTTTAATGAAGAGACAATTTACAGGGATGTGGGCAGGGTTAAGGGAGCCAGTAAGAGATGGTGAGGCACCCAAGGGCTATCAAGTGTGGGAAGCTGCTACCACATCAAGGCCTGAAGGAGCAAGGGGAGGGAACAGTATTCCAGGAACCCGGTGGCAGCTCCAGGAGAAGCAGTAATCACAGAGGGATGTCGTCACTGGGATGTAGTCACTGCCAGAGACAAGGCAAGAGGGAACTGAGGGAGAGACAGGCAAGCAGCACCACAACCCTGCCTCCCTCTTCTTTCAGCCTCGGGTCTCCTCCTGGTGCCTCCCATTAGCTGATGCCAGTTGGAAGCCAGCCATCAGGAGAACCCAGGGAGGGCGTAGTTGGGGGCCAGCCTCCTGGACAGACAGCAAGGCAAAGAAGGACAGACGGATGTGTGCACTTAGGGGGCAAGTGGAGATAAACCAGCACAACCACATGCAGAACACAGCCGGTGTAAGTCAGTGTCCTGGTAGCTCTGTGGAATGGCTGCAAAACCACAGCACAGGAAGTCAAGATCCTTGAACTCCTGGCAGGCCCGACCTGCTGCTCACCATCATCTGAGAGGCACTTCTCTAGCACCTTGGGCCTCAGCTAAAAAAGCTGTTAATGAGCCGGTGGGACCACGTGACTCTGAAGGCTTCTGGCGTAGGGCCCCGCGGCTCGGCTGTAAGTCAGCCTGCTCTCACCAGCACAGCCTGGGCTCGGCGCTGTGCTCCCTGCCAGGTGCTCCCACCGTAGCCAGTGGGGAGAGCAGTGGGCTTTGCATGTACTGGACAAGGGGCGACAAACAGACATCCCGGGACCACCAGCACTGTGGACAAAACCTGGTGCCTCTCTCTTCCAGCAAACACAAGGGACGTGCAGAGTTGATCAGGGGCTTTCTTGAACATACTTTTCCCTGTGCTGAGGTGTATTAAAAAAGAAAGAAAAGTGTATTCATCTCCAGAGAGCTGCTGCTTCACAGATCTGAGTTGCTGCATCTCTAAGCCTGGTGCCCCCCGCTCAGTTCCTGATAACTGAAGATGAAACTAGAACAGCAAAAGGGAAGTCTTTCATCTCCTGCAGGGTATCAAATCCTGTTTCTAGATGGTTTCAGTTCTTAAAGACATAGGATTCCATATTTTCTCATCCAATAAGCTGGAAGGCCAAGAACCTTCAGTGACCACCAACCATATTTGCATGTCCGGGTGAAATGGAAACGAACCACAGAGCCTTTCTGAAATCCGGGTTTGAAGGAGGGTCCAGATATTTCTCAAACATTTGCTATCAGTCTGATCTGGGCCTCAAAGCAGCTCTCGTGCTTTTACTTTTCTAGCTTTCTATAGGGGGTCAGATGAATCAGAGAAGTGCAAGCCATCACTTTATTTTAGAGGTGGGATGACGCTTGCATGCTGTCCTCAGGGCCATGTCGTCTTCGGGGTCATCCGCAGGTTGACCTCAGGGAATTGCTTGCTCCTTTGTTGTGGCCTGGAACTGTCCATGGCTGTTGGAGAACAGACGGAAGAGAAATGTGTTGGATCTGGCTGCCTTCAAAGGCTTCAGGTGCTTATCCAAGTTCAAGATATATGTAATTAGTTTTGTGGGCTCTGTCATTTACTGAAGAGGATAGAGAAGGAAGAAAGACAAGGAGAAAAATAAGAGAAAGAGAAGGTGTAACAGGTGTTAGAAGGGGTCTCCAAGCATGTGTAAATACATAGCAAAGAAAAAAAGGTAATGTGTCTACTGAAACAGAAGAAAGGGAAATGTTTCCAAGAGATTTCATTTAGGTGCAAGAAGTTTGCTCACTGAAGTCAGACAGCAGAATAGATGAATAAAAGATGCTGTGGAATCTTTCACATTAGGACCCATTCATTGGTTATTTGCTTATTTAAACAGGCAATAACAATAGAATGGGAGGCCTGACTCGGATACAGTACAGTCATGGGAAGTACACAGTGACTGCACAGAACCACGGAAGGCTTCTGGAAACAGTGACTTTTCCTCAGTGACCTAAAGGTTGCCTAGGAGTCAGAGGAAAAATGAGGAGGAAGAACAGCCAGTATCAGGGATAACACAGCCTGGATAGCAAAGCAGACTTGATGGCCCCAGAGAAACTGCTGCTTCTTGGAGATGTCACTCAGTGTTAATAAGCTGCTTGGCTTTCTTGGTGGCTGTGTCCACATGGGGAAATGTCTTCCAACAACGCTAGTATTATCTAACACTGTTTAAAAATAATTTCCCAAAAAAGGTCAAATCATGACTCTTATTCAGATATAAAATGAACGGGTGTTAAAAATTTTATTCATTAGTGATCGTTAATCAATGAGGGTACCAACCAGTTATAATCAGCTCAAAAGAGAATTCGAAGAACAGACATATTTAGAGACTCAGAGTACTGAAATGAATGTGCAAATAGAGGCAAACTGTTTCCTCAGTGAGGGGTGGAGCAGGAAAGTAAATTGGCCAATCTATGGACCGGACGTAATTTGCGTGTCTATAAATAAGAATTATTTCGCATTTTTATCAATCAGCTACAACTTACAGAGTTGTAAAATAGCTCAAAGACACTAAGGACTATAATGTGATGACCTGAGGCAAGTCCTCTAGACAATGCTCTGTTCTCCTGTTGAACTTCTCCCTTCAGCAACAACCCTTTAAATTTTGTTCTCTAGGACAGAGTCACTAATGATTTGTGTATCCAACTCCTCTGTGCACCTATTAGGGCACTAATTCATAAACACTTGATAGATTCAACAATCCTAAGTAAATATTAAGGACTTACATAGTAATGCTTGTAGAACAAATAAAAACATAACAATATTTACATTTAAATAAAATTGAAGACAATAACTGATATGGCCTACTGTTAAAAGGCTTTTATTAAGCGTTTGGTTGATGCTGCAACAAGATTTAGATTCACTGCTGATTTACAGGAATTCCTGATCTACAGGCATACAGACCTAGATGAAGAATTACAGGAACAAAGAAAGTAGATTAGGTCCATGCTATTAAGCAGGGTAAACAATGAGAAACTCACATCACAAATAGAGTAACATTAAGTGATTGGGGGTGGGGGTGGGAATGGGGGTCAGGGCTTAATTGCGATGAAGACAGGAGGGAGTAGCCATTCATTAAGTAGGCAATTCAAACAGATTCTTTTTAGTGCTCAAACTAGGTACTGGGTTAAACCACCAGGGATATATAGATGAAGAAAACTAGTTCCCTGCCCTGTAGCTGCTCACAATCGAGGTAGTGGTATCCCCTGTTCCAATCAGATGGAGAAAATCATTAGATTTCCTTTGCTCAAAAGGAGACAGGTCTGGAGGTGAAATCTCAGAAGTTGCACATCCTTTTAAGGTATAAGGGGGTGTCTTTCCCTTGCTGGTTCTGCTCCCACACAGTGGGTGTGTAACCACCGACAGTTTGAACAATATTTAACTAGTAAAAAGAGTAGCTGTAGCAGTTAACTGTGCTGTGAGGTACCTTCATTTGTTCTTTCAATTCTTTAAAGGACGTTGGCCACTACCGCTGTTTCTCAAATTTTCTTTCTCAATTTTGAAAAGTTCTATCTGGTGAATTGAACCTTCTCTGGGTTTGTGACATTTTGGAAGGTACTTTTCCCTTGCCACTGATCTAGGGCAAAGGCTGAGAAGAAGCTTCACAGAAGCTGGGGGTGCTTGGAAAATGGCCCTGCTTTCCAGGCTTCCAGGCAATGGCGACCCCACTGTCCAAGAATATGTCACCCTCAAGATTCGGACGCTGCCAGAGTCAAGTTCAGAACAGAACAGGACCTTATTTCCTGCAAAAAATGACTGAAAACCTGAACCAACTCAAGAAGAGTTTTGATTAATTGGTTATTAAGGGAAATCAGGGAAGTTCCAAGTACCTCTCTAGCCTTTCGGGATGGTGTTATTAGAATGCAACACTGGACTCTCCCTTCACTTTCCCTCGGGGCTGTGGTCAGAATTCTGGGCCAGTGGCCTTTGGTCTTACCTGCGACATTTCTGATCTTCTTAAGAACATCTTACCAGAAAAGGTCATGCTAGAACACCCAAAAGAGAAGGAAAGTTGTCTCAAGGGGCAGCATCTGCCCTCAACACAGTCCCATACTAAAGGTGTAAGTTTTTTCAAGCACACCACACCAAGCACCCCAGTAGCTGTCAAACACAAACTTCTGCCGTTTTTGTGCTTGTGTGTGTATGCAGTATTCCAAAGTAATATCTCTTTTTTATAACCATATAAATTTAGTCCCCTGACACTATAGGGCTTGAATAGATTTACTTTAACAGTTATGCTAATGGTGACAATATCTTTGGAAGCGGTGGTGACCCTACTGATCTCTTTTGTCCCAAATCAACAGAGAACAATTTCGTCAAGGTGGTGAACTTCCAAGTGGGCAGTCCACAGGAAAGTTCCCTCGATTCCAACCACAAGGCAATTTCCGGAGATCTGTCCATGGCCAGTCCCACCATCACCTCTCAAATGATGTGGCATTATCAGCTAGGCTTCCGATAGCATCCCTTCCTTGGGATTCAACACAACTTCCTTAGGCGCTGGGATGGTTTAGGTTCAGAGCTCAGGGATCTCCATCACGCTCTTCCTTTCCCCCTTCCACTCCTTTCTTCCTTCTTTCTTATTGCTCCCTGGCTGTCTTAAAACCTTGTTGCGGCACAGTTGACCTTGCCAGGACTTCCTGGGTATCATGGGAAGGAAGAGGCATCAGTGAAAGTTGGGACCGCCTGTTTCTTTTAGCTCTTGCTGGGGTGGGACCTATAGCCCCGTGCAGCTCTGTGCCAGTAAGTACGCCCTGGTAGTAGAGACCCTGGCGTTGATGGGAAAGAGAGGGGCTTTTAGGTCTCTTGCTTTCCTGTCCGTTAGACTCATCATTCTTACCAAGGTTTGGGGCCAAAATTGGAGACTGATTCAGTGATGGAAACCCCACGGCTTCAAGGCTGGGCTGCGGACAGGAAGTGGTGCGGCTGTGTGAGTGTGAAGCAGACTGCCTCTGTCTCAAACACTTTCTATGCCGAGGGGGCCTTCCTCAGCCTGCCTCCCTTCTCTCAGCTGCTCTGAGACTTTTTTTAAATTCTTTTTATTTTTTAAACTGTTTTATTCACACACCATACAATCCATCCTAAATGTACTGTCAGTGGCTCTTGGTTTAATCATGTAGTTATGCATTCACCGCTTCAGTCAATATGAGAACATTCTCATTTCTTGCTCTGAGACTTTTAACTCAGATGCCTGCCAAGGCCTGGCACCTAACAGCAGTGTGAATATGCCCAAGCAAGTCCAACCCTGAGTAAATTTCTACTTCCCTTGTTCCTCCTGCAATAATAGATTCTAAGGTTTATACAGAATTTTCACTTATTTTCAGAGTAGAAGTTGGAGAGCTGAGATAGCTCTGGGAGCTGGTAAGGAGATTCTTAGCAGCCAAGCTCAGTGAATATTTGGTTTGCAAAACTCTCATGGAAAGTCACACCTCCAGTCATCTCGGAGGGGACTCAGCCCCCAGCACCATGACCCTCCATCCTGGGCTACGCCAGTTTCAGTTCCCTGTCTCCAGATTTACTGCTTTGATATCAAAAGTGGAGGAAGTCCTGACCCTCTCTAAATTCCAGCTCAATCTCAATAAATACAGTTTAGGGAGAAAGCCAGGTCTCCAGGCCCCTGCAGTCAGCAGCTAATTTGAATAAAGTTCTGAATAGCTGATAAAGTAATTAGCATATCAGAGCCAAGTGTCTGGATATGGGAGATATTTAGGAGATACAATTGACAGGACTTGGTGGGTTAGCCTAGGGACTCAGAGGAAGCAACTGTGATACCCTAGGTTTCTGACAAGGTGGATGGTGGAGCCCATTATTAAACAGGTGAAGACAGAATGAGAAGCAGGTGTGAAGGGGAGATAATGAGATCTTGAGTTCAGCTTTGAACATGTGAGCTGGCAGCACTTGTGAAACATCCTCTCAGAGACACCTCATGAGCAGCGGTTATACAGGTCTGCCTGCAGCGGAGAGAGGGGGTGCCAGAGATGTAGGAGTTAGCATGGAGATAGATGGTAATTGAGACTTCAAGAAGAAGATCACTTTATCCTAAGAAGCAGCAGGTAGAGAGAGAGGAGGAGGAGGAAGCAATGCAGGAGCCAAGGCCATCTGCTGTTTGGAAGTAAAGGAAGATAAAGCCTGAGCCATGCTAATTAGATTTAGCAACTGGTGCTTTCTGATGACCTCCAAGTGGGCAGTTTCAGTGAGGTGGTGGAAGCAAAAGCTCGATCTTCATGTGGCACAGACTGACCACGATACTCACCAAACCCAGATCCTTCTCCCCCTGGGCACATGGCTAAACTTCATTTCCTGACCTCCCTGGCAGCCGGTGCAACCACGTGACTAACTTCTGGCCAATGGAATGTGAGCAGAAAATGATGCACTGTCACCTGCAGGACTGGCCATAATCCCCACCACCACCCATCTTCCACGGGCTCTCTCCTCCCTAGTCTCCCAGCCAAGGCAGACCGTGGGGACACAGAAGCTCTAAATGGAAGGAGCTTGGTCCCTGAATTATGTATGTGGAGCCCGAGGACTGTATGAAGTCAGGCTGGACAAAACTTAAAGGAATCAGGTCAATGGAGCCAGCAGACATGGATACCTTGAGGTCAGCAGTGGACTGGGAAAGCAACCAGCAGAACCAGCAGTGGAAGTAGGGGTCAGGGCAGGTCAGCAGATAGGGTAGCTTGGCTTTTAGAAGCCAGGTCAGCTATAGGGGTCAGCAAGCCTGGAGAACATGGAAGTACTGCAGGATCAGGTTGAGACCCAGGCAGAGGGTAAAGTGCTCTCTGTAGGGCTAGGAAGTGCTGGAGTTGAAAGATCTCAGCAGCAACATGCCTGTGTGTACAGGGCATACATTTTCACATTTACATTCAGGCCACACAATTCCCTGGGACCCTGGCTCAGTCTGCCCTTCACAGACTTGCAGAAGGCAGTCCTGGCCAGCCTTGTGAGGTGCTGACAGAAGGTTAAGCCACATTTGGACACCAGCTGAGCAGGACCCTGCCCCAATCACCTCCTTGCAGTGTGGCTTCAGCTGATTCCATTAGCTCAACAGTGGATCTGGAGGGGATCAGACTGACCTGGGATCTCATTCTGGTTCTGCCATTCACTCACGGGTGCCATGGAACAAGTCCCGTCCTCTCTCTGAACCCCCTCACCTGCAAGGTGAAGAGATCAGACTGGACGATTTTAAGATCTCTTGCACTAAAAGCTGCCCCGAAACAGCTCCATTCAGAAAGCTTTGGTCTGGTGCTCCCAGAAGTCACCAGCCATCATCTAACACCAGCCTCACAAAACCCTTATAAATGCCTCTAATTAAGGGGAAATTTGCAACCTTCAGCCTGAGCAGGTTAGAGATTGGGCAGACCTCCAATAGGAAGGAGGAGCCTTCCCCAGGAAAGGGTGGACTTGTGGGGAGTAGCCCATAATAATATTTGTATGAAGTCAGCAAGTCCATCACCCCTGTGAGGGGCAGCAATCTATTTTTTTTCTTTCTCTTCCTTCCTTTCTCTTTCTTCCTTCTTCTTCCTTCCTTCCTTCTTTCTTTTGTTTTGTTTTGTTTTTCCTTTCTTTCACCATCTACATTTGCAACAAAGTGCTTTCCTTTCTGTTCTCATTTCTTGTTCCTTTTATGATGGAATGACTCCACCCTCCACAACCCCCTCTGGTTCCAGGGAAGACAGTTGGAGGGGGCTGGGAAGTGCTTTCCCAATTTGCTTTCCTCTCTATGGCCAACTTCAATTTGGCCTGGTCCTGCTCTTCCCAAAAGACTGTAGAGTTGGAGCGGTCTTCTGAAAGGAAATTGCTCCTCTCCTCATCTACCCAAATATCTGCTTGTTTAAATAAGGGGGCAGATTTCCCCTACTCAACTGATACACACTATTATAAAAAGAAGTCTGTCTTCTGATCCTATGCCTACTGATGGCTTGGGAAGGCAACCGGGGAGTGTACAGTGCAGAAAAGTGTCCTGGTGACAGTCCAGCGTGAATGTGAGAGCTGATGGAGACAGAGCACCACACAAAGCAGACGACAAGCATGCTTCCTGCCTAGCACACCCCTTTGTGACCCCGCTGGGCCTGACTTCTCAACGCATAAGAGTAGCAGGGAAGTCCTACTGCCCTTTGCTCCACAGCCCCAAAAGGTGCCTCTCCATCCACCATGGATGTGGCTATTGGGGGAATGAACGGGGACATGGAAGCAAGACCCACGAGCTACCAAACAACCTGAGGAGACAGAAGCAGACCTCTTTGGGAAGAGAAAGCACGTTGTGTCGCTAAATTCCAAGGACTTGGAGAAAGGACAAAACAAAACAAACAAAAAAAAACTTTATTCTCCAAATTCTAGAGGAAACGATTCTACATAACAGCGGAACCTACTAGCTGCCAAAGTGGACGATAAGTGGCTCCTGAGGTGCCTTCTTGCCTGGACTCAGTCGAGGACTCCACGCCGGGCACCTGCGGGGCTTCCCGCAGAGCCGCACCTGCAGAGGACCCGCGGGGAACGGGGCGGCGGCAGCCCCGCAGCAGGTCGCCCTGTACACAGATGCGCAGGGACTGCCCCCGGACCAGGGGTGGAAAAGAGCAAGGCTCCTCGCTCTGCAGAGGAGGAGGGTCCTTGGGCTTCACCGGGGCAGGCACCCGGCCACCGGGTCCGGCCGAGGCACAGACACGAAGTTCATGGGGCAGAGCAGCAGCGGGCACATCTTCTCGTGCTCCTTCAGTGCCTCACTCAGGTGCCGCAGCTCTTCCGTCAGCTTCCCGATCTCTCTCCGCAGCACTGTGTTTTCCTGCTCCAGACACTCATATTCCTGGGAAGACAAACGGGCAAAGTCGGTTCTGAAACCATAGTCCCTTCCTCTGCCCTCTTGATGGTTCTAACCCCATTCACTTCCTTTCCACAAAAGCTTTATCCTTCACCATTCTGCTCTGCACCATTCATATTTGTTTGTTTATTTGCTTAATGTCTCTCTCCTTCCACTGGAATGCAAGGTTCATGTTTATTGAGATATAATTTACATAAAAGATCTGTTTAAAGATCTGTTTTAAGAGTAGAATTCAATGAGTTTTGACAAATGCATACCTCCATGTTGATCAAGTCATAGAATATTTCCCTTGCTCCCAAAAGTTCCCTCCTGCCCCTTTGCAGTCAATCCCTGCTCCCAAGTGCTGCTCTGCTTTCTGAAGAGCTGTGTCGGGTTCCCTTCTATATCCCCAGCATCTGAAACAGTGACAGGAACATAATAAATGTTCGTTGACTACATGAATAAAGTAATAAAACACTCCCTGCTTTGGCTTTGCTCCAGCACTCAACTGTGAAGTTTCCACTATATCAGAGGTTACAAAGGCTTGGAACTGGAGGGGAACACAGAGACCCCTTAGTCTGACTCACACAGTGTAGAAACCTTCCTTACATAATTCTAGCTTGGACATCCAGCCAGCTTGTGTGGGCACTCCCTCCTTCCAAAGAAAGCCCTCGCCACTTCTGAACTGCTCTATTAGAAAGCTCTTTCTAATGATCCAGAATCTCTCCTTCAAACATACCTACTGAGCTTGGTTCTGCCTTATGGAACATGTTAGAAGACAGACCCTCACCACTTCCCCTAGGTAATCTCTTTCCTGAGCTCAGCCCTCTCAGGATCTCCAAGTTCTTTGGGTGACAAGACTTCCAGTCCCTCTGCTCTCCTGGAGGTCATCCCTGACACACACTCCAATTTGCCAGAATCTTGGAGGAAATGCCACTCCCAAAATACAGTGCATGATTCTGGGGACAGCCTGTGTGGGTGGTGCCTCCTCTGTCCTAGGCCCAAGCCTGCAGCCACTCCTGGCTAGTGTGTCTCCCTGAGCTTGAAGTGCAAGCTTTATCTACATTTGCTGCTTGGATGACTGATATTTCAGAGCTTACGGGTAGGGCTTTACATCTGTCTCCATGGAATTTCACCTGGTTAGTTTGGGTATACTCCAGCCTAGCAAAATCCTTTTTTAATCTCAATTGTGTCATCCCACGGATTAGTGATAACCCACAGCTTTAAGCCATCTATGCACTTGATAAGCAGGTCTTCCTTTTCTTCATTCAAGTCATTAATAAATTCTGCAAAACAAGGCCACTCACAGAGCCCCGTGGCATGCCAAGAGACATCTTCTCTAGGATGACAACCTTATTTAAATCTTGCTGAAATGCTGTTTTCATTCATTTCTAGGTTGTCTCATATGGTTAGGCAGTGTTGCCCAATGTACACCATGCATTTCCTGGGCACACTACCCAACACTCCTTCTCTCTTATTACTAATCTTTCAGAAATATCACAAAAAGTCAGAAAAGGCCCTGAAGACACACATGCACATATAAATTCTCTACTCCCTCCCTTTGCTAACACTTTTCTCAACTACCTTCCTTCTTTTTTCAAGCCCACCACCTCCAGGAAGACTTCCCTGAACACAGCACATACTTGAACCACATCTTTTATTATGTGTTCTATTCAGTCTATTACCATACTCAGTCTCAAGTTAAAAATGTCTCTCCCCAGAGACCAGAAATGTATAGCACCTAGGTCCTCCGATACCATCTCCTGTACCCCTGCCCAATGGGCCACAGTGCCAGCATCTAAGTGCTCTGTGACTCCTCAGGCCTCATACTGTCTCTTCTTAACCTCCTTCCCTCCCCCTCTAGGCACATTCCCCTCTTCCAGAAGGGAGATGCCCAGAGTGGCTGCATGCAGAGGCCATCTGAGACATTCCTCTGCCTTTTGCTTTTCCTAGGCAGGCTCCAGCATGGCCTGGAACCCTCTCCAAGACAGCAGGCCTCACACCTTCTCTCAGTAGGATGTCCTGGGTCAGAGTCTGGCCGTCCTCACTAGTGCACTAGCCCATCTGCCTCCTCAAAGCCTACCACTCCCAGCCCCTCATGCTCTCCTCTGGCTTCTGACAAACTCCAGTCCTGGAG